>CAMOHE010048574.1:7790-26015 GCA_946598075.1 Artocarpus hirsutus | reverse complement strand
AAAAAGATTTTTGGTTTTTAGATCAATTAATCAAAATGATATTAATAGCTGTTTGGAGAGGTTTAAACTTCTTTTTTTTTACATATTATAGCTATCAACAACTTTTTATATAACTATTTTTTACTTTATAGTTAACTGTTGAATGTTTTTTACTGTAAATGATTCAAACTTAGTGTGACAAATAGATGGTAAATTGGAACAGGATGTTTGACAAAGTGGTAGGAACTGCGATTTTCACCACAAACTCAGTTATGAACGGTATAAAGCTATCACATGCTACAGTAACAATAAAAAAAAATTGCTACAGCGTAAAGCTCTCACATGCTACAGTAAAAGTGGTTCTCACCACTGGTTCCCACTACCTTCCAAACACCCCGAAGTTGTATTGCTAGTGGTTGCTTTTTTTGTTTTTTTTTTGGTTTCTGTTTTGCTATAACACAATGTTTTACATTTTAAAACTATATTTGATTTTTTATTTATAGCATGTTGCTGCACACTGCGTTACCTTGTGGGAAAATGCAATCAAAAGAGGTTATTGTCACTTTCCATACGTTGATATCTCGAGTTGACAGAAAAAAAAATGTCTCAAAGCAACCTCATTTATTTGCATTGAATTATTCATCAATGCGCAAAATTGTTTTATTAATGAAATGTTAAGTCTCAATTCTGTTTGCGGACAGTGTAATTCAATTTGGATCAAGATTGGGTTTCTTGTAATCAATGCTAATAATTCTTTTCCATTTTGTTAAATCAATGCTAACATTTTTCTCATAAATAATGTTAGGGATTGTTGTTGAATGTGTTTGCCATGTGAAACCTTTAGATATTTTGTAAATCTAAAAGAGTTAATAGCTTTGTCTTTACTCAGACAAGGCTCAATTTCATGTCGGTTGTTCAAATGATATTATCTTATATAAGGTAGGATCGAGAAAATGAAGAATTAAACCTTTGAAGGTTTTAATAATAGGAATTGACAAAATAAACTATAGTTAGATTTTTATTTTTCATTTGTACAAAAAACTGTCTGTTTTGTCTTTTTCTTTTTAATTTTGTTGTAATTTTGACAATATTTAGTTTCCCTTGGAAACTTTAGTTGTAATTGAAATTGACATTTTAAGTTTAAAAATTATAACATGTAAGAGTTTTATATTAATATTTTTTGCTTTGTACAATAATTACTAAAAATTTTACACTGTTTAATTATAGTTGTGACTGATGAGTTACAAGTGAAATTTCAAACAGTAAACACCCCTTCGCTTGTTAGAACTTAGAAACATACATACTGGCTGTCTGAGGTCCATTCCTAGAAAAATCCTTTTCTTTTTTTTTTTTTTTTTAATTTAACGTTTGAAGCGATTTTAGGCGGTGGTGTTCCACAAACTCACATCCAGCTATTGACATTTTTAAAGCACTATACTTTTTTTTAAACAAAGAAATCATTCAAGCCACTATAACTAGACTCCGTCCAATTCACTTGGCATCCGCACTATGTCATCATTATTTGCCCCCACATACCTTCAATAAAACAGCATGTTTCTCTATATTCTTGGTTAAAAAAAAAAAAAAAAATTTACCATTTGAATTCAGAAGCTGAACTTAATAATAAGGAGCTTTCAAAAAACTAAATGAAAACTTTCTTCTAAATAAAAAGCAAAAAATATAATCATTATAAGCATACCATATAACGGTATTGAAATAATTTTTCTTCTTACTTTACCATCTTTCTATCTCTTTTTCTTTTTAATCTTTTAAAAGTTATTGTCAGTTTTCTTGAGCAAGGAAAAAGCTTTCATTAAAGTCCATTCTTTGCACTATCTGTAACCTTTGAAAAATGCTAATAATACAAGTTAGCCAGGGTCCATACGGCAAAAGAGGGGAAAAGGTTCAAAACTTAGGTTAACGAATTTTTTTTTTTTAACATGTAATAAGATCAAATTTAGTCGTCAAAGATTAAAAAGAAAATTATGTACCCCATTAGTAACCGGGTGTTTGGCAAAGTGGTGGGAACTGCGGTTCTCACCACAAACTCAGTTATAAATAATATAAAGCTCTCACATGCTACAGTAACAATAAAAGAAATTATAACAGTGTAAAATTTTCATATGATATAATAAAAATGATTCTTATCATCTTTCAAACAACTCTAATAGGGTTAATTTAAATTCAACACTTAAAGAAAGGCAGTTGTGTAATATTTTCCTTTCTAACTCATGATGACACAAAATTGTCCTCCAAACTTATCAATTACTTTTGTCAGGTCAATTTTGTAATGATTTAAACCACATGTGAATCATTTGATTTATTGGTAAAAGACTATTGGAGGTCAAAAATAATGCTGGAAGAAACGACACTAAAGTCCAAGAGTAAGAAATCATCTACGATTTAAAAAAATAAGATCAATATTTCAAAGATATTTTATTTAAATTTATTATATTTCTTTTTGTCAAGCAATCACATGACATACAGGATTAAAATTGTCAAAATATTGGCATTTTATTGATAGAAATACCAAAGTTGTAACCTTCGACTAACTTGAAGGACGATTTTATGTCATTTTGAGTTATAGAAGATAAAATAAGTAACCACTTTTTTTTTTTGCCTAAATGTATAATTAAATTTTATTTAACAATTATAGTTTGAATTATATTTTGTGATCCTAAACACTTTTGTTATAATATTTACTCTCATAAAATTTAAACCAAAAAATGATTTAACCATAAAAATCTGTTCAAACTTCTCTCTCAAATGGACGTTTATAGGGTGTTTGACAAAATCAGTTCAAATAAAAAATTTTTGTTGCGACAGTCTAAAGTTCTCACATACTATAATTATTAAAAAAAATAAGTTACAATGTAATATTTATATATACTATAGTTTTAAGTTTAAAAAGTTTAAGTTTAACTATAATGTAATATAATATAAACACACACTAATGCTCTGGCGGAAAGCCATTGATTCAGTACCAGGAATCTTGCCTGGTTTCTGCTGCATCGGATGGTTTTCTCAGGAGTTTGGCCTTAAACATGACATTTAACGAGCGATTCCTTCTATTTTCCCCTTTCTTAATCAAACTAACATGGGTTTCGCAGTTTGTCCCCAGATGAAGACAAATAAAAGAACACTTTCTTTTCTCTCTCAATTACGTATAGGCATATAGATATTTGTTTTTTTTTTAAATTCTCTGTACGGTGGCATTCTTTTTTCCACTAATTGTCTGCAAAGTGACTGATTAAATGCTTCATAATTACAGATTTATTGTTTGTTTTCTCATCCATGAAATCTTTTATTACTTCTTTTTCCACCCCCCAAAAAAAAACTCTTATCACTTCTTTGACAAGGGATAAGCTTCTCATGATTTTTGGATTAATATGAAAGGACTTTTGTCCATTCTTATGCTGACTTGGAAGTGACAACAGTCTGCATATTACAATCTAATTTTTATAAACTAGAAGGAAATTATAATTTTTTTTTGTAAATGGATTTTTTAATGTATATTTCCATTTTGAACAGAATTTTGAAGTTCCATTGTGAAAAAAAGAAAAATAAAAAAAAGATGATGTCTGAGAAAAGAAGATTGAAACAGTTTAACTGTTTAACAACCAATCCTCCAATAATTGTATGATAAATAAAAATGCAAGCAAACTCTTGATTGGACTTTTCATTGGCCTTTCAAAATGATAGACCACCAACCTCTTGTATCAGCCCTTTAAAATTATTTTAAAAGGGCGAAAAATCTTGTTGTAAATAGCTAAAAGCTTAAATTAAAAGTTAATGTGAAAAATATTTTCACCCCCCATCCACAATTTAACTTAAATGTGAAAATAAATAAAAACAAAATAAAAAGGGTCCAAACTGCAAAATAAAAACTAGAGAACAATAAAAAAAAATCTTTTTCACTTAGACAAATTTCTGGTAAGTACAGTTATAATGGTAGTTTAGTCCTCTTAATCTTCTTTGTCCAAGCTCTAAGCCCCAAAATTTAATTTGACTTAAATCATATTTATCAGTGCAATAAAAGCCCGAAAAAATGAATAAATTATTAAATAAAAGCCAAGGTCCCAAGTAATTGATGCTTGTGGGCATCTGCGGTCCAGCTCAGCAGATTCCATCCAACTTCACCCACCTTGACTTAAAAACACACCACCATCACCATCCCACTCAAAAAGTACTCCAATCAAACGGTTCAGATCTCGTCAAGCTGCTTGACTCTTTTTGGACTCGCCAGAGAGGATTCGACGAAAGTTGGTTTTCCGAAAATGCCCTTTCCAACGTTTAAATCCGAGGTCCGCTTCGGAGACCGACGAGTCAACCTCGTGAAGAAAGGGACAAGGACACTATAGTCAGGAAAAAAATATTTTTCTTTTCCGCCAGAGTTCCCGAGTTTGGAAAGTATCTTCTTCTTCGCCTTCTTCTTCTTCTTCTTGTCGTTGAAGCTCTTTAAGGGCGCTGGCATTGCGAGCTTCGTTAATGGCGGTTCTTGCATTTTGAGTCCTTTGAGTTTATCGGTTGGTAAGTTTGGTAAAAAGGAAGAATCGGAAGATGTTGGACGGACTCCTCGGCCGAGGTTTTGCCTCTAAATGGTTTGCGCTTTGATCTCTCTCGTTTCTCTATCTCTCTCTATGTATTTATATATATATGTATGTGTTTATATGTGTGTATATTTGTGCGTTTTGGTTGATTTTTGGTGCGTTTTGTTCTTTATGGCAGCAAGTCGTTGATTAAACTGACGAAGACTCGGATCGATGTGATAAGGAGGAAGAGGAACGCGACGCAGAAATTTCTGAGAAAAGATGTCGCTGATCTGCTTGCCAATGGCCTTGATATCATTGCCTATGGAAGGGTACATTTACTCGTTTATTTTTTTTCCTTCCTTTTTTTTTTTTTTTTTTTTGCTTTTGATTCACTCATAGTACCGATTCTTCCGAGTTGAATGCCTTTTGGTGAAAATTTGATTTTCTACCTTCTGTTTCGTTGCTGAGAAAATTGAAGGAAAAGAAAAAAAAAAATATCTGAAGCTTTAATTGTGGTAAAACAGGCTGAGGGACTTCTGGTCGAGATAATCCATTCTTCTTGTTATGATTTCGTCGAGGGATGCTGCGATGTGGTCTTAAAGCATCTTTTGGTCATGCAAAAGCAGAGGTACGAATCCTGGTTATTATAGCTTGTCTTTTACTTCACCTGGATTATGACTTTGAACATGTATTTTGATCGTATGAAGCTATTTTTAATGCTCTCTGATTATGTTCATTGCATTAGACATTTAAATTTAAGCTTGCGTTTATAAACACAGTTTAAACCAAAGGTTTGAATTGAAAAAAACTGTAACAATTCAAATTTTGTAAAAAACTGTAACAATTCAAATTTTGTAAGAGAAAATACTATAGTAAAATTGGTTTAAAACAAAACTTTTTTCTTCGAATGGTGTTGCTCGACACAATATAAGATACATCATATATAGCGTTTTAAATCTCCAGGATAACATATTCCCCAAGGCAGTTCAGAATTTCCAGATATAGTAGTTGTCCTTGTTTCTTTGAAGTCATCTTTGAAACTCCAATTGATATTTCCTTAGAGTTATGATGTTAGGCTATTTCTATTTGTATAATTTTATGGTTAGCTTGTGTAGGAAATGATTAGGAATTATAATGGGTATAGATTTGCTGTTGGTTAACCTTGGTATGCAGTTCCTGCGATTTCGAGTTTCTATTTCGTATTTGCTCATTTGATGCATGTGGAATAAGATAAAAGACTGTACCGATAAATTTATAACGGTCTATTTGAGCAGTGAATAATATTTGACTAGTATTTCTAGCTTGGACGATGGTTTGATCTAATTGGCATTGCAAAAATTTCTGGGGATTCTTCTTATGGGTACTGGTCAACAAGATATTCTTGAACTATACGGTTCAAGAAGATCTACAATTTGATTAACTGATGCTTTCTGTAGTCTTCTTTTGTTGAACTTGCACTCGAGGAGAATGCATGCTTATATGCCACCATAGCATGTTTGAATGATTATGGCCATGAGGAATTTAGATGTACATATGATTTTGTCTTTAGTGGTAGTATTGGCGTTATGAAACAAGTGAACAGCTCATGGGATATCTGAATCTACTTAACAACAAGTCCATTATTGCATTCTTTTGGGTGATTTATTTTCCGAAATCGGCATCATATGTTTGATTTAAAGGAATTGAACTCATTTCGATGCTTTTATTTTTGTTATATTGTTTTTATTTCTAGTGACTGCCCTGAAGAGTGTAAGGCAGCTGTGGCATCCCTGATGTTTGCTGCTGCAAGATTTTCCGATTTACCGGAATTGCGCGACCTTAGGCAGATGTTTTATGAGCGATATGGAGATACCCTGCAAGTATTTGAAAATAAGGAGGTAACCTCATAGTGATCCACACTTGATAACACTTTATTGCTCAATCTATCGTAAAACTTACGGTCTGAATTTCTTGTCAATAGTTTAAGGAGAACTTAGCATCAAAGCCATCCACATCGGAGAACAAAATTCGCTTGATGAAAGAGATAGCAATAGAATTCTCAATAAAGTGGGATTCGAATGCCTTTGAACAAAGGATGCATAAACCGCCTCTATCTCCACTGGTAAACATCATTTTATTATTGCTTTATTTTTATTTCCATCTTTGCATTTTGTTGACTACTATGATAACATCTTCATTAAGTAGCAATAGTTATTGATTATCAGCCATGGAAATACACATCTTGAATATTGAAAGCAGTTCGCTACCATTGAAATCACAACCATTTTTGTGAGACTTGCAGGACCCTCCCAAAGCTTATGGATCTTACCATCTTAGTGCCGATAAAAGCGATTCATATAATGGAAAAGACAAGGCTCTCAGGGGAGATAGTCATGGTATTTTGCTAAAGGAAAGGGTTGACCTTAATAATGGCCGTGGCAGACTGCAGAATGAAAAGAATGGTTCTGTCTCGAAATTGGATGCAGTTGATTTGCAGACCAGGCGTGCCTACTCTCAAAATGGAAGTAATTCTCTTTATGGTCGGGAAGAAACTTCCTTGGAAAAGGATAGAAAGGATGGTTCTGTTTCAAAAATGGAGGCAGTTGACATTCATTCGAGGCAAGCTTTCACTCAAATTGGAAATAATTCGCTTTATGGTCAGGAAGAAGCTACTTTAAAAAAGGATAGAAGGGATGGCCAAGACAATTTGTTGCAAGGTAGGCGAGAATTTGCTCCTGATAGGCATGTTGCATTGTATGCGAAGGAGGATGTTACCCCAAGAACATTTGGATTAGGCAGTTCATACCAGGGAAAAAATTTAGATTCTGCAGATTTTGGATCCAAGTTGCATTATGGCAGCACAAATAATGTCCCCATAATAGATAGCCAAGATGCAACACGTAGTGCAAGGCCAGATATAGGGGCCTTGCATGGAAAGAGCAATGGTAAAGAGAAATTTGCTGATGATAATTTTGGTGGTCAACACATTACTGCAAATTCTTCAGGCAAGGATGCAGTTGTACGCAAGTCAAAGCCCTACTATGCTAATGCAATCCCTCCCCCTTATGTAAAACATAATTCCAGAGCAAAACTCAGGAAGCAGGTGGCCCATTCGGGATCTTCAGATGATGGTTTTGATGGCAACGGCGTTATCAAGGATTCTTCAACTCGTGACAGAACCAATGCCGGTCATATCTCCGAGGGAGTACACCGAGGGTATGATAATTCTCAGCATGAAAAGCATCTTGCTGGACCCGAAACAGTAGATAATCATTATCATGAGAAAGATCATAGTTACCAGGATGATGTTACTGCCATTCCCGTACCAAAACCAAGATCAATGAGGAGGAAACACTCTAAATCACGTTCGTTCCAGAACGACGTTGACGACTTTGAAGAAGCAGGGGCGTTGCCAGTAAAATCAAGAAGCAAGAGAAGAGATGACTCAAGGCGAGGCCTGCAAATCTTGTTTGATGAGGAACACCATCGGAAAGATGAAGAGGAGAGGATAATTGACAAACTGCTGATCCATTACAGTAAAAAGCCATCTGTCTGTGAACCAGGAAAACCAAGAAGAAGAAAGTCCAAAAGTCAACATGCACATCATGAAATTAATGATGAATCCCCTCGGAATGCCAGCAGGGATGCATCTGACAAGGAGTCACAAATGATCCCTCCTCCTGCACGCTCAATTTCCCTCCTGCATGAACACACAGGTCCTTCAGCAGCAACCAAAGTTTATACTCGAGCAGCTTCCTTGCAGCCGAAGCGATCAGATGGAGCTCGGCACGTGCATCCCAAGTTGCCAGATTATGATGACTTGGCTGCACGGTTTGCAGCTCTGAGAGGAAGGTAAATACATGGTTGAGCAACCAGAAAAAAATACACGCTTAACAGCGGCATGCTCGAGACCATTGTAATCTTCTTGCATTTGTTTCCTCGAGTGGGTTAGTCACTTTCTTTGACAACAATGAGCAAGAGATGCACTTTCATTACCATGCATTGGCAGCCGAAGTCAACCTTCCACGCTGCATTTCCTCAGTAATTTGCGCAGCCCCGTCTGTTTGCAGTATGCCGGCCTTACTATTATATGCATTAATTAGACAATGGCATTTATAGCATTTATACTACAATATTTCAATATAATTTTATAGCTGTTCATTGTAAAAGTTGTAATAGTGTGTGTAGCTCCAGTTGATAGAGTTACTCTTAAGTGTGGGCACACAAGTTTGAGGTTGAGATTGCTTATACTTGTACCAGAAATATTTGACGTAAAAAGAGACGTTACGAGTTCCACTGTCTAAAATGCATTCTTGTTCCCTGATGACGACTTGTTGAAATTGCTTTAATGCTTTTTTGACTTTTTGCAAGGGCGTATATTTTTCCCTTAGCATACAGTGTTATAATTGTGGTGGATTTTAGGACTTGTTATTTTCGTAATTAAATGCAGCACTAGATACTAAAGCTACCAAATGACCAAAATGCCCTCAACCGTCAGAAAATCCCTTGCCAGCTCACAACACAAAAACTAAACAAAAAAACGCCTTCACATTCCCCAGGCCTATTTTTCCCTTTCAAGATGTGCCGACTGCATCCTCACCTCCTTTCCTTGTCATAGGTGCAAGTACTGTTTCCCGTCAAAAGAACCCTTCTCTCCCACCCCCACATATATTACCGAACTCCTTCACTACCAAACATTCTACTGCCTATAGGGGGAGAAAGGAACACAGAAACAGAATTAGGAGAGAGAGAGAGAGATGAAGGGCACGTCCAAGGGGATAATGGGGGCAACACTGGTAATGGTGGTGAGTCTTGCCATGGTGTTAGGCCTAATCCTAGTGCTGCTAGCTGAGCTCTACTGCTCCCTCTTACCCCGCCGCCGTCAGCTCAAAATCAGAACCACAAATGCCGCCACCGCCTCCGCCGCGGCTGGCCACACCGCGGAGGCAGAAACTGTGGCCTCATCCTCATCACATCCCCATGATCAGTCGCCAGATCCTACTCCAACAACTCCTCTGAGTAGTTTCCACGCGCAGGGTGTTCTTCAAGCCCCCAGAAGCCTCCTCTTCCCTGCAATTTCCTTCAAAGAAGACTGCCTCCAAACAAAGAAGCAACGTTCTCAGTTCCATCATCAAGTCATTGACCTCCCAAAACAAGAACAGAACACAAGCCCCTGCCATGTGGGGATAGTTTCCACTCCATCCCCGTCGATTTCGTTCGCGCCTTCGCCACAGCCGCCAGCGGGAGAAGAGAAAATTGGAGGTGGGAATGGGCCTGCTAGTACTACTTGCAATGAGAAAACTTGTGGTTGTGGTGGTGGTGGTGGTAAAGAGCATTTTGTATACATTTCCAATCCAACTTCTGAAAACACAGAAAGCAGACTCAGCGGGGAAAACACCCCATTTGAAACTCCTGACACTTCTCCTTCGAGGTTAGAAATGGGGGGTTCTGGTTCTTCTTCTTCTTCTTCTTCAGGGGAAGATGAGATTGCCCAGCCATCACCAGATAGAGATAGACCCTCAAGCCTATTAACGCCGCCATTGACGCCAACGAAGAAGCTCCCATCAGAGGCTTGCTCAGTTTCTCTTAGAGACGCTAGATCTCTAGGCACTTCAGGCAGTGACTCCAACAGTAAAAATGGCCTTTCTTCGTCTGCCTCAGGTTCTCCTTGCACTTCTCCTTCATGGTGACTTAGGAAATTTTTCTTCTTTACTTTTTATTTTTATTTTAATTTTTTGTTGATTTTGGGATGTGGGTATTTTGTGAATACAGTAGTGGAGGATCGTTAAGAATCTTGAGGAAAGAGTGTAACTTTTTCACTGCATGCGTTGGCCATGGCCCATGGCTCGTCCATCCAAGCCACGCCAGTCTAAGACAACCTAGGTTCCTCAGTCCTCTGGCTATTTCTTTTCTCCCCCTCGCTTCTGCCATTGTTCTTTTCTTTTCATTTGCTTGTGTAAAGTTTGCAGTATCCTTTCTTTCTCTCTTTTTTTAAATGGGATTGTGATGATGCATGTGAGCTGTGAAGGGTTAAAGAACTAAAGGTCAAGAAAGAACCAAAAAGGTGACAAGAAGTAGGGTAAAAAAAAAAAAAAAACATAGAGCACTTTTATTTAACCTTTTACAACCCCACTACTAATTGAATAATTTGTTGAGCATTGTTGTATATTCCAACGGAGTTTCGATCCTGCCAGAAATTTGTGGTTATTTGGTCAGAAACTGCTGACAGGATCAAAACCTCGTTGGATAAACTAGCCTTGTATTGTTTTGGTCTGAAAAGTATTTTAATATTTGATAGAGGCTTTGCTTTATGAGTAATGACTTTATATTGATGGATAAAAATAATTAAAATAAATATATATATATATATATATATATATACACAGTGAGAGAGAGAAATAGAAAAGGCAGTCTTCTGTTTTTGAGGAACCTCGAATGCGAATTTCAATGCGTTGAAGCCAGAAAAGAAAAGAAACAAGCCCTGTGTGTTTGTCGACTTTGTTAAGGACGCGTCCCCTTGGTTTTCATGAGCTCCCTTAGGCAGGAAGCTTCAGTTTCTGCACTGACTGAATTTTAATAGTTTATGAGTTTTACCTGGTATTACGAAATTGCCATTGCTAGTTTTACTCCAAGTATTTAAAAGGGGCTTTTTTTTTTATTATTTTGATATTTTGTATTTTAAAAAAACATAATATTAGTACCTACTGTTTTGGAAAGTATTGTTTTTTTCATATTTTGTGATGTGATATATTTAACACTTACTCATTTATTAATAAACCTCAAATTATTTTATTAAATAAAAATATAAAAGAAAATAATTACAAACAATATCAACAAAACGAATAAATTTACCTATGTACTTTTTTATGAATTTTGTTTAATTTTTTGTCTTTATTTTATAGTATAGTTTTGTAAGATTAATTTAAGGTTTATTAATAGAAGGGTTAAAAAAATTCACATTAAAAAACACAAATTTGAAGTATCAAAATAATATTTTTAAAAACTATAAAATACAATTTTATATTTTCTAAACAATAAATTATCAAACGATGTATCTTCAAACTACAAGATACTAAAATATTAATAACCTTTTAAAAAGTATATCCACTCCCACAGGCCACCACCCTAAAGTGAAAAATGGGAGACATTTATTTTGTCTGATGAAAACGAGACTATGGAAGTCACACCCGGGGAAAGAGCATCCTATGCTAATAGTGAGTTTGACAATGCCATGAAGCTGGATTAAAGGACTTTTTAAAAACTTTTTCTTTGTCATGTCAGGATTCTCTTCTCAATTATTCAATTATTCGTGCTAAGCCGTATATAATCAGTGGACAGCGTATTAGACAGAAGGGGGACTGTGAAATAATTCTTGAAGACCAAGGAAAAAAATTAGAGAAAAAAATTAATTTAATTAACGCCTCTTGAACTTTGAGGTTATTCTTAATTTGTTCATCAAAATTTAAAACACTTCATTTTTTGAATTTTAAATTTATCTCGTTTAGCCCTCCATGTTTTTTTTTTTTTTTTTTGTTAAAAATAAATAGAAAAAGACCATACCGTAACTCTTAAACCTTTTTTTTTTTTTTAATTTTTAGTTTAGTTTTAAGCGAAATTCTAACAAAATAACTTAAGTTGGACTAAATCAAAATTTAAAAGGCAAAATTGAAGTTTTTGATATTCAAAAGGCAAACTAAAAATGACCCTAAAGTTTAGGGGGTTTCGGTGACATTAATAAAAAAAAAAAAAAAACATATAGATGGGATCTCACAAAAGGATCTCATGCCTAAGGATTAGTATCCAAAACTAAACCTATTTTATCCATCTAAGTTTTCAAGCAATTTTTATCCTTGTATTTGGTGAGAAAAATGGAAGCATTTTAGTAAAGAATATATGTCTCCCATCTTGCATTGACGAAGATTACAGCTAGCCATATAAAATGTACATTTATACATGAAGTCATAAACACATAAAATAAAAGTAGTCTGTTATAAGATTTTGATGCTGGAAACGACAAAAAAATCTGCAATCTTCCTGATAGGATACATGATTAGGAGAGTCCAAGATGTGCTGGGCAACTCGCTCCCCATAAGACAGAATGAAACACCAGTACGACAACAAAACTCCATTGCTTTGTCGGACAAAATGAGTTTTTGGTTTAGTTTTATGTTTTGATTTGGACTGCTTATAAAGCATAAATGTCTCACCTCCCTCATTTGGTGGCTGATTGTTTGGGCCTAAATAGTCCACATTAAGACGACCAAGATTTTGCTTTCGGCTTTGAAATGACACTAATTATTTTGAGTTCCATAACTATTTCTTTAGTGTCCACAGAGTTGTTACAATGTACATTGAAAAAATTAATTAATAAATAAGTAAATAAAAGGACGTGTTTGGGAAGCTTGCTATATGCTAATAGTCACTCCTCATATTTTTGGCCTTGAAATAATTGAGGAAAACTTGCTGACACAAACAAAGGACAGGAAATGTGAAAAGTGAAACTCATTTGAATGATAATAAAGGGCTTGTTCGGTAACGTTTGCCTTTTGTGTTTGCTGGTGTAAACAAAAAGTGAAATCCAAAAAAGAGAGGGTACAAAATGGACAATAAATGAAATTAGTACTAGACAAGGCCAAAGTTTTCTTGGCTTTACAAAAGGAGTACATGTACTAAGTTTCATATTCATAGTCACAAGAGAGCTAAAAATAAAAGCCTTTTTCGTCGTTTCAATTTGTATAAGTTATAATCTCGTTACTAATAAAACATTAGATTTTACTTTTTTAAACTGAAATTTATTGTTATATTAATAATAAGTTATAAAACCATAAGATTACATAGGCTTACCCGCTAGAAATTTAACAAGCAGAGTTAATAACGAAGGCTGGACCATAACTTCACGTCCTTGACTTATGGTTGAAATACGTAACTCTCTGACTATTGAGCACATTCAGTTATCAGTGATGATGCGTTGCATCGCTTGGTTTTGGTCAAAATTCTTTACTGATGCTGATAGCGGATAGTATTATATATTTGTACCAAATGTACTCGTATGGTACCGGAAATAACTGGTTATGGTTAGCATTTTTTTTTTTTTTCACTTGGATGACGAAAATGATGTCTGGAAACTGCTAGTCTGTTAGGAACCATTTTTATAGTTAGAAACTGTTTTTTAGTTTAAATTTTATGAAAAAAATACTATAACAAAAATAGTTAAAATAATAAAAAAAGTTAAAATTGTTCTTGCTAAACAGGGGCTACAATTGTCACTAAGGACAAACAAACAAATAAATAAATAAGTTTTTGAAAAACAAGTTGAAACTTATTAATTCTAATAAAATAAAGTTCTCACATGCTACAACATAAAGTAAAAATATGTTTAAATATGAAGCTTTTACATATTACAATATAAAATAAAAGTTTGCTTCAACATGAGAGCGTATTTGAGTTGTAACTTGGTTCGCAAACACTCACTCTCTAAATAAATGAATGAATACCGACCAATAGCAAGCGAGCACTACTTCATGCAGAGCAACAAAACAGTCTTCTTCCGCTTTCTCGTGACCTTCTATGCAATTTCATCCCAGTTGGACGTGAAGGGATAGACTTGGCCAATCTCTTTGCTATTAACCAAAACAAAAACAAATTTTATTTTGATCATGCATAAAGGAACTACGGATAGATAACTCAACATATGGGACAACCTACTCAGATCCCAACTTAAGAAACATTAAGATACAACTCATCAGTCCATTTTTTGGCCGCAAAATGATGGTTAAATTCATTCATACCATTAAAAATTGATTTTTTTTATTTATTTATTAGGTGAGATCAGACAACAAAAAGTATTGATACTTTAAATTGACTTAACTGTTATTTAGGCGAAAGTGTGCTATGCGGTACATTCTAAATTAAGAAGAGTTTGACTTAATCCCGCAGGATTATGACCCCGGGCTCTTATAAAAGTATGGAAACATTGTGAGCTTTTGACCCAATTAGGATTTAAGCACTCTTATTTTCCCTTCCTAAAAAATAGACAAAAAATTCATTGTCTCCTTCCGTGGCATCAGACATTGATTGATAAAAAAGTTCTTACTATAATTCCATGTGAATCATTGCTCTTTTCATGCAAAGTTTGGTTCATAAAATAGGGTAATCAAAGTTACCTATTTCATAAAAGAGCTCGTTCACATTCTGAGCAGTTTTTGCAGACGTTTCCAGGAAGACCAAACCATTTTCCTTGGCATATTGCTCACCTTCCTGAACCCAAAAAAAAGTGTTGAATGGGGAAAGTGTTGACAGTATCAATAGACAACTAAAAGGGTGCTTGGCAAATAATACACTTTCTAAGCATCCTATAAATACTAGTGTATATTATTGAGTGAAAACAAAACAAACAAAACAAAAATTTGGAAAAAAAAGAGAGGAGATTTTGCCAATACCTCAACGCCCACTTTTCTCTTTTCTTCCAAATCGGCCTTGTTAGCAGCCAAGAACATGACTAAATTTGGATTCTCTGACATTGTACAACATTAAAATCAAATGATTAGATGTGGAATAAACTTTCAAGTTAGTTGGGTAAAGTGCAACTTTACATTAGATTCTAGTTCTTGAAACACCCGTTATTTTAACGGGTATGATTTTATAAAAATCATATAAATAAAATGTCACTTTAGCATTTTTACTAAGTCTCTGTAGTAAATATTTAAAATCTACCTATCACTCATTTCTACCAACCTTGTCCCGCTGTATTAATGCTTAATTAAGTAGCCTCAACTACTTGGAGACATAAAATTAATTCACCTCAACTACCAGGAGACATCGATATGTTTTCTCAACCACCTTTTTAATACTTCCTTCATCTTCTTCTATAACTTGCCCCATTTGTCCCCTCAATTATATTGACATTATTTGCTAAAAGTCTCTATGGGAGACATGATAATATTTTCTTTTAATGCTTATTTAATTCTCTCCCGCTCCTCAATTATCTTGATGCCTATTTATTCAACCATCACCACTCTTTTCTCACTTCAAATTTTCAACTAAAGACACAAAGCATAAAGTTCACTTTGCAACCACGACAACTATAATTTTCAGCCACGTTTAAAGCCGTTTTGGAGTCAATTCAAGTTTGATTCTTAACCCAAACTTTGGTGTTTTTCAAAGGAGTTTAAGGTAGGTTTTCTTTAATTCAAACTTGGTTTTAATATGTGTTTTCTTCATGTTTAATGCATGATTTTCGTATCCCAAGTTCATGCAAATTTTTAGTTATGTTAACATGCATATTTGAGCATTTATGAGCAAAAACTTGAGTCTTGAGTTAAAACACACGACCAACCTTTATTTTGTTTTGACAACAATGTTAGAAACATGTTAGGAATGTTTAAAACTAGTTTCCATAGCTCTATGGTTAATGCTTTAAAGTTTTGAACTTGAAGAATAAACTTAAGCATGTTTTCATCATTATGTGCAAGAAAGACTAAAGATATGATTTGATGATGATTTTGGTATAAAACTCATAAGAATATGTTTATTATGCTTATATAATGCATGCTGCCTATTTTGAAATGGTTTTGAGATTTTGAATAAGAATAATATACTTTGAGTTAAAGAAAAACTTAATATTTCATAAACCTTGTATCATCTTTATGGGCAGTAGCTCTTTCTTGAAATTCTGGGTTTAGATGAAAATGAATTTGGTAAATTGGTTTACATATTTTAAAAGTAGACATCCTAAGCTTTCCAACGAGCTATTATGAGCCTAAATCGGAGTTATATTTTATTTTCTACGAATTTTTCAATTCTCGGATTGGAAACTAGTAAGCCTACTAGTGGCAGTATACCACCTGTCTACCTTAAGTAAACCACCTATTAACTCATGTGTTAATTGTGGATAGTAAACCCAACTTTGCTCACCTTTTAATCTCTTAATGTCTTGCAACCTTTCAAAAACTATCATAAGTAATTCATTATGGATGTGGTTATATATTGTGCTTTAGTTTTAATTGTCCTTATGTACACCTTAGGATCAAGGGTGTGTGGAACTTACGTTAATTAAATTTGGAGATTAAAGGATTGTTGAGAAGCTTGGAAGGTAGGGATTCTATTACTCATCTTTTGTAAGGTTTTTATGGAATTAAAATTGATTGTTTTACCACAAGATATATGTATCTATGTTGAACTGCTATTATATGAGAATCACATATGAAACTATAACATGAACACACCCTATATTGATTAGCGAAGAACATAATGAATTAACATATGTTGTTATAAGTTCGAAAGCATGGTTAGGAAAATTGATTCTATAAATAATGATGGAACATTGAGAAATGATAAGATGTGAAGAGGGCGGCAGTTACGTCCTTGGGCACGATTACCCTAAAAGGTAAAATAGGGGGAAGGTGATGACGCTTCCTTGGGTCGAAAGTCCCAGAACACACTGTATAGGAATTGACTTAGTGAGGACTCGGGACTTGATGTCCCCTCACTGGAATACCCTCGGAATGTTTGGAGGGTGGCCAAGCTCGCCCATTTGGGTTTCGATAAGTAGAGTGTTACTTTATTTAATGTGGATACCTAAGAATAATGATGAATTGTAATATTTGTATATATGTATAAGTGTGAAACTTGGTAATGGTTAACTATGGTATCTACGATATATGATCATAATAAACCTCATAATCTGGTATATGATGTAAATTAACTAACCATGCAGTTTTAATGTGATAGTGAATAAAACCTTAAGGTGAGTAATGATTTTCCCTACTGGGCATGTCGATGCTCATCCCTATTATATTTACATCTCTCAGGTGAAACTCAGTGCAACTTATCTGACGAGGAATAGGCAACAACACTGTTGATTTCGTGTTGGAAGATCTTTGTTAAATTGTAACTCGTCTAGATTATGTAAGATTCGTATTTCCTTTGTGATGACTGTGTTAAGTTATTTGAGAATTGTACTATGGTGATGATGACTGTATTTTAAATATTTGGAGCTACACTAAAAACTGTAGTTTGTATATAAATGTTTATTTTATCTTTAGTTTTGTTTAAAGACCCATGAGTAGTGTTTAATGGATTTAAATATTATTAAATCTAAGATTATTTTTATTTATTCAATACTGCTAACCCCACATAGGGGCGTTACAGTTCTTGTCAAAATCCCAAACTATTAAGACTGAAATTCGGTTGAATGCTTTGATATTTGACAGATTATAGGTGCTTCCACTTTGATACTTAACTAAGAGCTACTTTAATCAACAAATATTGTGATGAGTTAAGAATTATTATTTTAAAAAAATAGCATTGAAAAATCTTGACAAACTAACCAACTTTTTAAATGAATCATGAAACTATTCCTTTGTCAAGTTGAATTATTGCATATATCAGAATAAAATGCAGTGCATCAGCAGATAACAAAATAAATAAAATGAAAAATCAGCCAAAAAAAAATACAGTGAGTAAAACGCCTGCAATTGTCTTTGTTGTGGCTTGAGTTTTTTTTTTTTTAAGAAAATGATTGCGAAAAATAGGAAAAAGAAAAATGATGCCCACCAAAATTCAGAACCAGTGGTCCAAAGTGTTTAGTATCATGAGGATTAATTAATTACCTTGCCTTTGCAATTCTTGGACCCACCTTTTGGCCCGAACAAATGAGTCCTGAAGTTTAAAACAAAATACAAATTAACAGTTAGATCTAAATTTATAGGTAGTTTGGGAAATAAATTAAAACTAA
>CAMOHE010048573.1:0-32822 GCA_946598075.1 Artocarpus hirsutus | reverse complement strand
TTAATCGTGTTCGTGTTTAGTCTAATCGTGTCGTGTTATAAACGTGTCGGTATAAACACGACACGTGAACATGAATTGTCAGCCCTAGTTGTAATGGATGATGATGTTCTGATGGTGTCGTTGTTCAGAAAAACCAGAGAGAGAGAAAGAGAAGAAAAGGAAGGAAAGAGGAAGAACTGACTGAAATTTTAAAGCAGATATAATTTTGTGAGTTTTGGTCTTTTATGTTTCTTAAAAAACTGAATATAAAATACTATTTTTCACATTTTTAAAACTACTAAAATTATTTACTTTGTTGACAACAAAATCTAATGCTACAAATTCTATCTTTTGTAATACTCTATATCTTAATCTTCTTCTCCCTATCCCTTTTATTTTTCTCATTTACTAGCCATTTTCTTTAGGTTCTTTTACTGTGTATTAACATTTTCTCAACATTATATATATACACATACACATACACACAAATTCCTTTAATTTTTTGTTATTTGTTTAAACATTTGAATCACCAAATCTCCTCTCAGATCCTTCTTTCTAGCATATTAAGGAATAGTAGAGAAACTAAAAAAATACAATATAAAGATTTACGTGAAAAACTCTTAAACTAAAAAAAAAACCACAGTCGTTATCAGAGACAAGTAGAGAAAAATTTACTATATGAAAAATTGTTACAACCACATTTTTAGTAATTTTTTTCACATCCAAAACCTAATTACACCAAAAAAATTGCTTATTCAATTTTCTTTCAAGCTTTCTTTGTAAAGCTTATGTTTTTCTCTCAAACTTGGAATGCTAAACAACTAAGGGAATAAGGTATTTATAGTTGCCAATCTTTCCTCCTTTCTTTTAGTATTCGCATTGATAACTCACCATCCTTGACATTCAGACTAATAGCACATTGTTCTTGACATTCACACTCGTGGCATAGTATTCTTGATGTTCACACCGGAAGCATACCATTCTTTATGTTTACACTGGTCGTAACCATTCTTGACATTCATACTGGTAGCCTACCGTCCTTGACTTCACATTGGTAGCCTACCATTCTTAATATTCACATTGGTAGCCATCATTCTTGGCCATGTATTTTTAATCAACTTCTACAATCTCCAATTTGATTAAAAATAGACAGACATAGCTTTCAACTACTACAATACTGTTTAAATCATCAGTCATAATTCTCAGCATAAAGAATTGTCATACTCCACCATAAAGGGTACGCACACTTAGAATCAACCATTCTATGAATTTCACTTCTGCACGTGTCGAATAAACTTGCTGAAAAAAATATGGTGCAACTTTCATGTTTAGCTTTCGTGGAAGTTCATCAGCTATCGACATTAATTCCATAGCATTTCTTGCAACAATCGCCAAACCAATGCTCGTGTGCAAACTTGTAGACTCGCTAGTAGCTACACATCCTTTTTCATGAGAACTTTTGGGGATTAGCGGCATGCCATGAGGATGTTCATGCCCTTCAAAGAGCATCACCATAGTCTCCTAAAAGAGACCCACTGTTGGCATCACGATCAATATTTGTCTTGGAGCCACCTGTTGAATCAGCTCCACCTTTTGGGTAATTTCTTTTGAGGTGCCTAGATTGTCTGCACTTTCGGTAGATTCCTTTCTTTTTCGTGGAGTTCTTATTCTTCCCATTGCTAGCTACCAATGCTAAGTTTCTGATGAAGTATGACCTCCATTCCCTAGCCTTCTCTCCTCCTATAGGAGTTTACTAGTAACTTCTACTAAAATCATAGTCTCCTTCCCACACATTAGAATAGGCTTCATGTGCTTATAGGAAGGTGGAAGAGATTAGATGAGCTTTAACGCTCTATCTTCATCTTCAATTTTAACTCCAATAGCCTTCAATTCAGAAACGATTCTATTGAGAACACTCAAATGATCTAAGATTTTTGTTCCTTCATCCATACGGAGTGCACGGAATTGTTCCTTTTAGTACAACCAATTTGAGATGTCCTTCGTCTGATACAACCCTACAAGCTTTTCCCAGAGTTCTTTTGGCTATCGATATTCCACTCACATTTGCAAGAACATTCTTGGCCAAACACAAACGAATTCCACTTGCAGCTCTTAAATCGAGATCCTCCCAATCTTCATTGCTCATACCAGATTTGTCAGAATCTTTATCAGGGGTTGGTCTTCTCTTCAAAGCCTTGTGTAACCCAGATTGTATAAGCACATCCTTGACTTGTAGATTGCCACAAGGTAAAGTTGATTCTTCTGTCAAATTTCTCCATATCAAACTTCATAGCATTATAAAACTTTGACATCTCTGTTCTGTACTTTAAATTTGGCTTATGTGGATCGTTCTAACTTTTTTCACCAGAATTACAATACACCAAGGAATACCAATTGTTGGGAAATTTGGATCACCAAATCTCTTCCTAGGATCCTCCTTTCTAGAATATCAAAGAATAATAGAGAAACTAAAAAAATACAACACAAGAATTTACGTGAAAAACTCCTAAACCAGATAAAAACCACGGTCATTGTCAGAGACAACTATAGAAAAATTCACTATGTGAAAAATTGTTACAGCCATATTCTCAGTAATTTTCCTCATACCCAAAACCTAATTACACCCAGAAAAATTGCTCATTCAATTTTCTCTCAAGCTTTCTTTGTAAAGCTTATGTTCTCAAACTTGGGATGCTAAACAACTAAAGGGGATGGAGTATTTATAGTTACCAATCATTTCTCATTCCTTTTGGCATTCACATTGATAGCCCACTATTTTTGACATTCATAGTAGTAGCACACCGTTCTTGACATCACACTAGTGACACATCACTCTTAACATTCATATTGGTAGCACACTATTTTTTACGTTCATACTGATAGCACATCATTTTTGACGTTCATATTAATAGCCATTGTTTTTTACCATTTATTTTTAATTAACTTCAACATTATCCTCCACTAATAATTTTTTATATGAAACTCTATATCTTAATCTTTTTATCCCTCTCCCTTTTGTCTGTCTCACTTGCATTTTCTTTAGGTTCTTATTCTTTTACTGGGCATTAACATTGTCAGCACTATATATTTATATATATATTTATTTATTTATATATGTATATGTTTTTGTGCCTGCAACACATTAAACGACTTAAAACCGTGTGAAGTCAATCAAAGCGCGCGCATAGTGGGGAGACAAAACCAAGGTGAAAAGTTGGTCAAAACTCGGGAACAAAAATGACAGCGCCTCAGCAAGCAACTATTTGCAGTTTTAACCACTTGCATTTTTAACGAGTCGACATATGTTCTAACCGATCCCTGGAAATGACCAAAACATATGATTAATTAATCTGTGGTCGAGGACCAACCCACGTTACAATTTGGCCTT
Source organism: Artocarpus hirsutus (assembly GCA_946598075.1). Classification (NCBI taxonomy): domain Eukaryota; kingdom Viridiplantae; phylum Streptophyta; class Magnoliopsida; order Rosales; family Moraceae; genus Artocarpus; species Artocarpus hirsutus. Next base: position 29,455 of record CAMOHE010048573.1, on the reverse strand, counting down.
CTTAACGTTGATGGGCTTCGAAATCTGAATACAAAAGTAATGTACAAGTCATTAATGACATCAGCTTAACAACCTTGGCTACACGCCGATCAAACATAAAGAGCCATTTGGCCTTTTGCCCTTTAATAGTAAATGACACGTGTGCATGTGCCTACGGATCCACGTGGCACTCATGCAAGGCTGGAACATGTTGTTGTTACCCTTGAGCCAATTATCACGTCGATAGGACTCATGGCTCAAAGAGGAGGGAATAATAGATCATGTGTATGCTTCTCGGTGGGCTACAGAAAAATAGGGGTGATGTGGAAGAAAATTGGCTAGTGTTCATTAGCTATACGTTGTATCCATGATACTTCTGGGTGTGATTTTTTGAAAACTAAGCATGTACTCAACTTTGCCACCGACCATGGTATACATTGCTTCAAGTGGATAGATATTTTGTCACCAAATTTTTATATTGATCAATGTGGTAAATTGGGCACGCATGAACCAATTTTGGAGCTTGATAGTTCAATTTTTGAAATAAGTGTACATTTTGTTTTATTTTGAAATGAAGTGTACATTTTATTCACTATTTAGTGATCATTAATGACACATTAATATTTACATTATATTAATGAGGTATATAGATCTTAAACGATTCAAATCATTTATCTAACCAATTATACTTTGTCATGTCATGATATAATTGGTTAAAAATCAAAATTGAACAGATGATTTAGGTCTAGTCTCAAATAATGTCATTAGGCGAGGGAAATAAATAATATCAATTAACCATATAACTAGGGTAAAATTTTTTAAAAATGGGTGGATATTTTTTGAAAATTGTTCTATATATAAATATTTTTATATGTTATATACTCAGAAAATAATTAAGGAACTATCCACACGGATTATGGATATACCTAAATCGCGCGAGATGCTATATGCCATGCCACAATCAATCTTGATGTTTTTTTGTAGAAGCATGAAATTTCTTTTTGTTCGAACAACGAAAATACATTTTAGTTTTCTACGAAATATTTTTACAAAAAAGATAATAAATGTTACTTTTTCAACGCTCACTGCAATAAATAGCAGATTTTGAAAATATTTATAGTAAGTGTCAGATTAATGATGTAAATACTTTATTTACTTCTTTGTTTATAGTGTAAATAATTCATTATTTGCACCATAAATTCATTTGTTGTACAAATAATGAATTTATTGCCCTATTGTTTACAAGACAAATATTTCTTATTTACGTAGTAAATAAGTTATTTACATTATAAATCTGAACAATTATTGCAAATATTTTCAAAACATGATATTTATTTAAAAAAGTTTAAAAAATATGATATTGTTCTTATTCTATCGTATTTTTTTATTTTTTCTCAATAAGTATTTCAATACTATTACCTTAACAATCACAAGAGGGCATAAAGCATAACAACTTACAAATTACAATCCAGTGGAGAGTGCAAAGCTCGAACAAACAACAACATAATTGTTATGTCTTTGATATATGTAAGACCAATATAATCCTTTTTTCTTAGTTCTCTATACATTTCAAGTAACTATTACGGTCTAAATCGCATTCTTTTTAATCATCTAAATATATTTTTATAGTGCAGATTGTTTTTATGTGGCAAATAAATATGTATACTATATTTTTCCTTTTTTGTCCTTAGTAAATTAGGAACCATGGCTTCATTTTCATTTCTCAACCAGAAAAACATAATAAAGGGAAAATCATTTAATTATAAAGCTAATATTTAACATGATTGTTGTTTCTTGGCACTCTCGGTTGTCTTCCGTGATTTTCTTTAAAGATGATAAAGGAAAAATCATTTAAATTGTAAACCTAACATTTAACAAGATTGCTGTTTCTGGCTCACTCAGTCGCCTTCCAAATGCGATTTAAACTTTTTCTTTAAAAATAAAAATATCGCACGTGTAGTAAGAAAACGACATAAATGGTTAACTAGAAAGTGTGACCTTTAAAAGGACGATTAAACACCCCCTAAAAAAGGAAATAAAAAAAAAGTAACTTTACGTGCATAAAAGGTTGTTTGCACTATAGTCAATATCAATAGTGGACCCATAGAGCTGGCCTTGTTGGCAACCAACATCATTAATGGACCCACGCAGAGCTGTCCTTGTTGACCCTTGCGACCAAAGGTTATCATGGGATCTTTTATGCTTCGAGAGACTTGAAAAAAACGAGAGAGATAAAAAAAAAAAATAATAAAACGTTATAACATATTAAAGTTTTATATTTATATTATAACATTTAAAGTTTTATGTTGTTTGAATTTAAATATTTGATTTGAACAAAATTTTTAAGTTCTTTATTAATTTACATTTTTTTTGTTTTTAAAATTCTTATCATAAGTGTTTAATGTTACATTAACTTTTTAATAGTATTATATATATTTGAAAGCAATTATATATTACATGTTATAAATTTTTAATATAAATAGTCATACCTAAATCTTTAAAATGTAAATTAAATTGTCAAAATATTCTCATTTACCGGTGGTGTAAAATTACCTCCTTTACTGTTAAGGTTTGTTTTTGTCAAAAATCCTAAAACATGCTTTTTAGTGAATTAAATAAGTGCTAATGCGAAAACCCAACCGCGTAGATGATGTGTTTGGACCTCCGATGACGCAAAATCCAACCAAACACAACCCCAGAAAGAGCGAGAGACAACGAAGAATTAGCTTTGCCCTGCCCGCCCTCCAGATCCCAGCTCAGTCCTCAGTGGCCTAATCGCAATTTCCTCGAATCATCCGGGGCAATGCAGGAACATCAATAAAAATTGAAAACGGAGACATCTTGCTTCAGCACCAAGAAAGAAAAAGGCTGAAATAAGTAAAAAAAAAATTAAAGGCCTAATGACAACACGAGCCGTTCGGGAAACTTCGCCTGACACGTGGCAAAAGATTGGACAGGGATAGGCCACAACCCGGCTGGGAAATTGCCACGTCATCGCTATCCTTATCCGAATAAAATAAGAAAAGAAATATCAGAAATATCTAGAGAAGGTTATAAATATCCCTCACAAGGTGTACGCTCACTATTTCTGGAGTCGCGCAAAAGCTCAAGGAATAGCTGTTCTACACCAAAACGGAAAAGGAAGCTCTTCCCAGAATTGTTGACACACTTGGAAAGTTTTTCCAGAGAAAATACCAGAAGAAAAAAGAGGAGAAAGAAGTCGAAAGATTTTGGGTGTTCTTGGGATTTGGATCTTCGCTTGTCGCACCGCGGTTTAGTTTTCTCCCATGCCGTCTCAGACGATTGGGAGGTGAGTTTGATCGATTTCTTTTTGTCGTCTTCTTTTTTTTTCTTTCTCGAAATTGCTTTGAATTTTTTTTTTTAATTAGGTTGTTGGTTTTAGCGAAATTGGTGAAGAAATTCGTGATCTTGTTTCGATTAGGTTCCAAGCGTTGGTTTTTTTTGGTTCCTTCCTCTTTGTCTCTGTTTATTCAGAGATTTAGGGTTGTCTTTTTAGGATAGATTGGGTGTTCTGTTTGGGTACGGCATTTTATTTTCTGCTTGCGTCATAGTACGGGTAATAAATGTTGGTTGCTTGGTTTGCAAGTAAATTTCAGTCCTAATCCAGTCAAGGTTGGACCATTCTTTTTTAAAAGTTCTTGGTTTGTCTTATTATCTTGAAAGTTCTTGGAACCCAAGAAATCTTTCTCATAATTTTCCTTTTCTTTTGCTTCTTTTATAATAGCAGAGGAAACTGGTGTATGAGATTGGTTTTTTGCCTAGATTTACACACCTGTTTTTTCTCTCAAAATATAGGAAATTGATTGAATATTTTTTCTGCAGATTCTGAAAGTATCGCGTTTAACGAATTATAAGCCTGATTGGGGATTTATTATTGAGTTTGGAAGAAACAAAGTTTTGCTGTATTTCTGGTTGTTCATTGAGAGGTGGTTGCTGTGTGAAACACTACTAAAAATAACTTTGTGAGAAGTTTTAAAGATATGGTTCTTCTTGATCCAGTTTTTAAAACGAGTTCTCTTCCTTTCGATCCTACCAGGAAGAGAAAGACGTGGAGTAGACGGGAAGGCACCTCTGTTACGGAGACACTAGCGAAGTGGAAGGAATACAACAACCGTCTAGATTCTGGCGGCAGTGGCGGTGACGATGGCAAGCCGAATTGGAGAGTTCCTGCAAAAGGGTCGAAGAAGGGATGTATGAAAGGTAAAGGAGGGCCTGAGAATTCGAGATGCAATTACAGAGGTGTTAGGCAGAGAACATGGGGAAAGTGGGTTGCCGAAATTCGGGAGCCTAACAGGGGAAGTAGGCTTTGGTTAGGTACATTTCCCACAGCTTTGGAAGCTGCTATAGCTTATGATGAAGCTGCCAGGGCTATGTATGGTCCATGTGCTCGCCTTAACCTCCCAAACATTACAGACTATACGACATTTAGAGAGAATTTGAAATATTCTTCTTCGGCCGAGACTCTCTCAGGTTCGGACTCGACAACTACGTCGAATTCTAACCTGTCTGAGGTCTGCCCTGTTGAGGATTATAAGGGAAAGCCTATTGTATCAAGTGTGAAGCAGGAGAGTGTTGAAGGTGAATCAAGTATCAACGCTCGGCTGACACCAGTTACTGAAGCCGCCACACCTATTAGTATGGTGAAAGAAGAGGAGACTCCTAAATGTGTTAAGACTGAAGCCAAGGATGAGCTGATGGATATCGAGGGTCGTAGCTGGGCCGATGTGTGTGGCATTGGGGAGGATTTGCTGCAGGGCTTCTCGATGGAGGAGATGTTTGACGTGGATGAACTCTTGGGGCTCATGGACAAGGACCCAGGCTCGTTGGAGGATTTATGCTACAGTAATGCTAATCAGCCAGCGTTCTCTAACAATGACCATTTGGAATGTGCGAAACCGTCTAATTTATCATATCAATTGGAAAACCCCGATGCCAAGTTGCTCGAAAGTTTGCATCATATGGAGCATGCGCCGTCGGGTGTTGATTACAGCTTTGATTTCTTGAAGCCCGGAAGACTAGAGGACAATGATGTTGGCATTGATGATCAGGGCTATCTTAACTTGGGAATATCCGATTATGGGTTTTGAGAGGACAAAACGAGGAACAAAAGTATCTCGGATTAAAGGAGACACTGTGATCTGAAGATGGACCTTGCTATACCCACATGGGATTATGGGAATAAGAAAGGCTAGAGGAAGAATGGTTCTTGAGTGTGATTAGATTAGTTTGCTACACAGACTGCTACTTTTTCAGCGAATGCATAATATATCTTTTCTCTTTCTTTTTTAAATGGCGCTGACTCGTTCATCACATCTGGGACTGACCACATCAGTGAGCTGATTCTCTATGGCTTTTGGATTGGAGAACTTAGCTATTAAATCAGTTCTTTTTATGCTTTTCCTCACTTTTCTTTTTTCCTTTCCTGGGAGTTCCCAGGAAACAGAAGTGGACAAGGTCATATATGCATCTCTGCTTAGAATAAAGTTTGTTAAAAAGGAGTTCATGTTTCTGACATTCTTTCTTGTAGATACCTTTGGAGTTTGTTGCGGTTGTGTATTAAACATGGATATATAAATAAGAAATCTTTAGGGGTTGTTTTTGAGCATTGTATTTCATTGATCTTGAAACGCCTCTTCCCTTTTGTTGGCTCCAAAACCAGAGAATAACCTATCGTTCTTCTAGCTTGTTCTTCTTCTTCTATTCTATTCTCTCTCTCTTTCTCTCTCTCTCTCTCTCTCTCTCTCTCTCTCTTTTCTTTTTTCTTTTTTTTTTTTTCCGATTTACCTGGCTTGGCTGCTATCAGTGCCGGTCTTTTTTATCACTTAGCTTGCGAAGCCGTTATGGCGATATTTAAATCACACCAAATTTTTGCTTGGTTCTGACTTCCCTGTATTCTATGCAAGTAGAAATTGTTATTATCAACGCCATTGTCACGATCTAAATCACACTAAATGAGTTGGATGACACACCTACTCCAATAACCAATCTGTCGTATTCTCAAATCCATAGTCCTTTATTTACATTAAATATTCGGGCACAAATTTGTACCAAACTTCGTAATCCTATCGTCTTGTTCTACGTGACAGGTTTTCTAAAAACAATGAAAACTCAAGATGTAAAATTAATTTTAAAGCTTTAACCAAAAGTATAAGGCGCGTGGGGTTCTAGTTTTAGCTTCTAATCTCAAAATTTTAACCCAAAATTTAAACCACAAATAGGGTAAAGTTTTCACTTGTATAACATTTTTTAACTATACAATTTCAGCTTTTTTTTCTCCAAACACCAAGCCATAAACATCGATTGGTTGGTCTCAACAAAAGCATTAGAATTTTCACTTTCTTACTAAGTTTTTATAAATTTTATTTTCAGTTGAGGCATATCGGTAAGCGTACTTGCTTAATCAATGTGCCGAACATCTTATGTGCATGCTTGAATGTGCTAAGAATATTTTGGCATTGCCCTTTTGAAGATTTAAGAAAAACATCATTATCTTTTTAAAAGGAAATACATAATTATATTCTTAAAGCATGCGAAAAGGTACAAGTCTATAGAGTATAGTAGATATCCTTAATTTATGCCAGATAAAGAGGAAAGCAAACGCATCTGGGCACCATCTAGCAAAAGTATTTTGTACCAAATCCTTGGTGATTCTTTTTGTACCAAGTTCATGATGTAATAGAAGGCGCAAAAGTATTTAATGTAATATCTTATGCCTAAAATTACGGAAAAGAGGTGCTCATGAGAAAATTGGAAACCGAAGAGCCTAATAAAGTATAAATCTAAACAACGACCAGGAAAAATTACCTGATAATACTTATGTGAATTCAGGTTTCTGCGATATTATAATATGTAAGTTCAAGGCTTCTTAGACTTCATAGTTCTGGAAAAGTAGAAGGCTACTGCTACTAAAAAAAGTTCAATTTTCGCTAATTTAAAGTCATCTTAAAATCACATAAATTCACTTGTTTAGGAAAGTAGTTTGCCTGTGGGATTTAAGAATAAAAAAGGGATATTTATCTTCCTATACTTTTAGGTTAATCCAAAATTTATACTTTTGGTTTTCGATCTCATCGAATGTATATCTTTATATTAGATTTAATACACAAATCTATATCTTACATCAATCAATCAATAGTTGATTTTGACCTTAAAAGGGCCAAATTATCCTTAAGTAAAATATAAAAAAAAATAAAACTTTCAAAAAATAAGAAAAAAACAAAAATAAAACACACAAAACACCTTTTTTAAAAGTATTTTATATATTTTTAAAGGCAAAAACTATAATATAAAGTTTTTTTAAGTTTTTGAAATTATTTTTATTTTTTAATTTGATGGTATTTTAATAATTTTTTAAGTCAAAATTAAAGATTTATTGGATAAAAATATAAATATGTGTATTAAATTTAGTCTGAAAATATAAATTTAATAAAATCAAAAAATTAAAAATATATTGTTTAAAAAAACTTAAAATACGAGGTAAATAAACCTATTGTGCTTTTCGGTTTCATGCAAGCGAACTTCGAATAAGAGAAGGGGTAGTCTCATCGTGGGCCCTACAATTTTGTGGCGCCTATCCCTGCTCTTTTGCAGAGAAGGGGTAGTCTCAACGAATATATATAATTATTTTAAAAATTTATAATATTAGAATGATAAATATACTCATTTATTGACTTTTTAAGTAGTCGAAAAAAATTTAAGATGTATTCATTGCCTCGTTATTCTTGGTGCTCGCCCCTACTCGTACTCCAAGCTGACTCCGCCCAGAGCTGCTCTACTCTTTAGAATATAACATATATAGTTATTTTGAATATTTAAAATATTAAATTGATGAATGTACTTTTTTTGCTGCCGTTTATAAGTTGATGAGCGCCCATCCTTGCTCTTATGCGGAGTCGACTCTGCACAGAGCTTGATAGCTCACTTTTTTAGACGAACATGTCTGATTAATTTTAGAATTTGAAATATTAGACTGATGAATATATTCTTTTTTGGATGTCATTTAGGTAAAAAAAAAAAAAAAAGGAGATATGAGTCTATTTTTTAGTATTTTTAAAATAGATGAAAATGATTTTGTTTTAAAAAATAAGAATTTTTTAAAAATTATAAGTGTTTTTAAAATTTTTACCTCAAAAAACGTGTAAAAATATTTCCAAAACATATCAAAATAATACCAAACAGAGCTAATTAATTTTTTTTAATTCACTATGCCCACCTCTGCTCTAATGCGGACCTGTTGACTATGCACGGACCTGAATGCTTACTCTTTTAGAATTTAGCATTTATGGTTATTTTTGGCATTTGAAATATTAGATTAACATACATATTCTTTTCTCGACGTTTTTAAGTAGATAAAAAAAAAAGGTTAAGATTTATTCATTGCTTTGTCTTGTTATTTACAATGCCCACCCTCGCTCTTATGCTGAATGCTTACTCTTTTAGAATTTAACATGTATGACTATTTTTAAAATTAGAAATATTAGATAGATAGATATATTCTTTTATCGACGCCTTTAAGTAAACAAAAAAAAAAAAATTAAAAATGTAATCATTACTTTTCTTATTCACGATGCTCACCCCTGCTCTTATACATACCTGATTCATGCACGGAGGTGAGTGCTACACTCTTTATATGGTTATTTTTAAAATATATTAGATTGATGAATATATTCTTTTGTTAACTTCTCCAAGACCTAGCTTTGCGTGGAGCTGAATTTTGTACTCTTTTAGAATACAACATCTGTGGTTATTTTTAAAATTTGAAATATTAGATTGATGAATATTTTCGTTAGTTGACGTCTTTTTAAGTATAAAAAAAAAAGTAGGTGTTTATAAGGGTGGTGGAAACCGTTAGTTAAAACTATTTTTATATAGTATAAAAGAGCTTTATATTGTAGTTTTTTTTTTATTGTTATCGTAATATATAAGAGTTTTATACTGTTTATAATTAAATTTGTGGTCATATACTTATCGAAACTTAACATGATTAGTAAAATTATGGTACAACTTAAAAGATGAATGGGTGATTTTTAAAAATTAAAAAAAGTAATGGTTCTACTTCTGGACCGGGCTTTGCCAGTTAAGGCCGTGTAGAAGCCCAAGACAATATTAGTCGGCAGAGAGAGAAGAAACCGTTGACTGATTGGATTAATGAGTAGATGACGAGCTCACACGTGCTAATTTATTCTGGCTTGAAAGGATCACAAGCATCAAATTTATCACCAGGGTGGTGGTCCCCACCTTTCAACCACTCACAACTCAGAACAATCAATCACAGCCGTCCATTTAACATTTCCATATCCCGAAATTGCCCTTCCCAACCCAACACCTCCTCCTTGGACGACATGCAGTTCTGACGACAAAACCCCGCTTCTCCCAACGATCTTTTTTAATTTATTTTTTAACACAAATTTTTATTTTTTATTTTTTTTATTTTTTCCATTTTTTCATCTGTCCCGTGCGAATTTGCGAAAAAACCAGGCACGAAACCCGAAGATTTTCATCTCAGAAATAGTCAGAGCCGTATATAGATTTCTCCGTTGAGCTGTCGTTTCTCTCTCTTTCTCTCTCTCTCTCTCTCTTCTTTTTCTTTTTTCTTTTTCTCACCTTTTCACACACTTCAGCGGCTACTTGGGCACTTTTCTAGCATGAGCAGAGTCTAGAGCTTCTTTTATTTGTGGCCAAAAGTTTGCTGGGAATCCGAATTCCGATCAAAACTCAGTCGTAATCCGATTCTCTTTCAGTAAACTAAGCTGGGTTTTCTTTAAAGGTGGGACTTTTTCAACCAGTTTTCTTCTTCTTCTCATTTGCTGATATATTCTGTGATTGTTGTTCTTAACAGAGGGATTACTTTGCCATGAAAATGAAAGCTCTGAATTGGGTTTTGTTTAGATTGTTGTTTTAATTTGCCACATTGTTTGTTTTCTTCCTTTTTTGACTGATCATTTTGTGTTTTCTTTCTGGGAATTTCTGTTACAAATGAGTTATAAAGCGAGATTCTTTCTCCCTTTTTTATTTAACGTAAATACTATTTGCAATGAGTATATACTACCTTTTTTAACAAATAATTGAAGTAAACCAGAAATTAAGTTCTCTGTTTGTTTTCTTCTTTTGGTTTTTCCGTTTCTATTCGCATGAAAATGGAATGACTAAACTACTGAATTGTCTTCCTTTCTTGTTTTTATTTCCTTTTATTTTCTTCTTCTTATTTTATTTCATTTTCCATTCATGGAAAAGGCAAAGATGCTGTTTTTCTTTCAGGAGCACCGACAAAGAGAGAAAGAGAGGAGGGAAAGGAAGAATGCTTTTCTGAAAAACATTTTTTGTCATTTTTTTCAGTGTCTCAACTTTGAATTTGTAACAGAAATGTATGTGTGTGAATCTCTGTATTTGCATTAATATATTTGTAATATTCTTGTAGTTTTGTTGTGCAATGTTGTGAGACCAAGCAATCAGAAATAAGAGACCCTCAAAGGAGAAAACGAACAGAAAGAAATCAACTTTTCTGCATTTGAGAGAAGTTCACAATTTCTATGGTAATGATTTGCGATATTATTAAGCAGTTTTTTTTTTTTTTCTTTTTGCCAACATTTTTAATTTATTTTCTTATATTATAAATCATGCATTAGTGTTGATATAAGATTGAAATGTGCAGAATAGAAAATGTGTTTCACCATTGTCTAACAATCATTAGAGAGACTAAGCTTTTTGGCTAATCAAAGATGGTGACAAAAAGGCATTTATACCAATCAACGCACACATTTGGTGATTATTGTAAGCGTTTCCTCTTTCTTTCTTTCTTTCACTTTGATGGTTACATCAATCAATGTTTTCTCCGCTAACCTTTTTTTTTTTTAATTTTTATTATCTTTTAGCCTTTGAGGCTCTTTCTTGCAGCTCATGGAAAAGGGTAAAAAGCATACTTATCAGGAATGGACATATGACATTAAATTTTGTGGACAATCAACATGTGATACTGGAGAAAGGCCCCTTTGTGAACCTTAGAATTAAATCAAGAGAAGCTACATTATCTGATTGCACCTGCTTTTTGAGGCCCGGAATTGATATAAGTGTGCTTTCGGTTTCACCCTCCAAAAATGGAGAAAGTTTGAGCAAAGAAATACAAGAACCTGTGAGTTTATTCGGAATTGTTTGACCCCATTTATGTTCTATTAATGTTGACTAACTTTTGGTCTCATCATAATTTTGTAGGTGAAATTTGCTTATTTTTTCATCTTTTTTTAATTATTATTATTTTTTTCTGGTTTATGTTGCTTGTTTGGTCTAAAATTACAACAGGATTTTCTTGATGTTTTAGGTTTGGATTGATGGTAGAATAAGTTCTATTGAGAGGAAGCCTCATGAATCTGGATGCACATGCCAATTTTATGTTAACTTCTACACAAACCAAGGCTCTCTTGGAGCCGTGCGAGAAACACTTGGCAAAGAGATTACCGCAATTGGAATTGATCAGATTTTCATTCTCCAAAGGCTTGGTCTGAACCCCTGTGAAGATCGGCACTACAGGTGGGAGTTCTCTGAGGACTGTCCTTCAAGGCAAAAAACTAAATTGCTGTTGGGGAAGATTTTAATCGATCTTTCGTGGTTACTGGTTACCTCTTCTTTAAAGAGAGTCTCGTTTGATGTACGATCAGTGCAAAACAAAATTGTATATCAAATTTTGCAAGGTGTTGAAGAAGGCACTTCAAGTTCTCTTAGTAATCTACACGCTGTGAACTTTAGAGTAGACAATGGTGTTTTGGTACCTATAGTAGTTAAATTCGTTCCAGATGACTCTGACATGCTGGATCCTAAATGTGACACGGATGAAGCTAAAACATCACCATTTTCCGATGCTACAGGCTTGCGTCGTTCCAAACGTCGAAATGTGCAACCTGAACGTTTCCTTGGCTGTGACAGCGGGTCAGAGATAGATGTTGGCTATGTCCGTTCAAGACCGTATAAGGTTGATAGAGGGGAAGACGATGAAATGAATTTGCCATTATCATGCCTTTTTGGTGTTAAGGCAATATGTGCCAAACCACATACTGACAAAGTAGAAAAAAGGGGTCGTCCTCGCAAAATAGATTTCTCTGTAAATCAAAGCAAAAGCAAGATCACGTTGAGTAAGGTGAAATCAAGTGGAAGTGGTAAGCGTAAAGAGGATCGACGCGAACTAGCTATTGTCCCCTTCACCGAACAAAATGATCCACTAGCCTTCGAGTACTACCAATTCCAAGCCAAGAACCCTCCAGATCATGAAAAAGAGCTTGATGAAATTACTCCCGAGCTTTATTACATAAAAGGCAGCAGTGCAAAAGCAAAGAAAAAGAGTCGTTATGATTCAGACTATTTTGACATAGAAACTAAATGGGAAACAAGATCATTCAAAACAAGACCAGTTCCGAAGAAAAGGTTTCATTCTATGCGATTTAAGAGTTTTGGTGAAGAAAGAACTTACCAGAAGCGGTCCTTGAGTGCAGGCGCATACACGGAACTAATAAACGAATACCTCCAAAACATTGATTGCACAGGCAAGGAAGAGCCACCGATCACCGAGCAGTGGAAAGAGAATAAAAAAAGAACAGACAACTTCGAACCAAGTAACAACACTGAAGTGCCACCAGAAGAGGTTGAGGAAGAGCTGTCAGAAATTGACATGTTGTGGAAAGAAATGGAACTAGCCTTGGCATCAATTTACGTTCTTGATGACAATGAGGTGGAATTGTTAGTTTTTTACATTTCTGCTGATATTTTGTTATGGAATATCCTTCTTTGTACATTTATATGTTTGTGTTTCAATATTGCTTGTTTAGAGTAGAATTAAAATCTTGTGAACAATGCAGAAGTGGTTAAGAAAGCGAAAGCGTCAAACATGCTCATTTATATCTTCTTAAACTTGTGTTCCTCTGTTTGGAAGCTTAATTGAATCTGATATAACTTTTTTAAGTAGGGTTCAAATGGCATGTCAGGCGCGAGGGGAAAAGTGTCGAAGGAAAATTGCCAACATGACTACAAAGTGGACGAAGAACTCGGTGTTTTGTGCACTATATGCGGCTTTGTTTTGACAGAGATAAAAGATGTTTCGCCACCCTTTGTAAGTCCTTTCACAAACTCATAATTCGAAATTTTTTTTGGTTAAATCTTACCTACCTTTTAGATGAACTCAGGAAGACTTTTAACATTCTCATGCTGTTGTTTTTGCTTGATACTCATGAGAGGAGGCAATTTTCTCGGCTTTATAACATTTTCAATTACTAATATCTGGTATTATTTATTTATTTATATATATTTTTTTATTTTTCTAGGTGCAACACACAAACTGGAATTCAGATGATAAAAACTTCAACGAAGGGGATTTGGATCATGGTCCAGATGGTGAAGCCGAGATGGATCTTAAACACAATCAGGGATCCCAAGATGATCCTCTAACAGAAGGAGAAGAGAATGTGTGGGCCTTAATTCCTGAAATAAGAAAGAAACTGCACCTTCATCAGAAAAAAGCTTTTGAGTTCCTGTGGCAAAATGTGGCAGGATCTTTAGAACCAGAACTAATGGAAAAAAGATCCAAGAAAATAGGTGGTTGTGTTGTTTCTCACTCTCCTGGAGCCGGGAAAACTTTTCTGATCATAGCATTTCTTGTCAGTTACCTTAAGTTATTCCCTGGAAAAAGACCATTGGTCCTTGCTCCAAAGACAACACTCTATACCTGGTACAAAGAATTTATCAAGTGGAAAATTCCTGTACCAGTTTATTTAATTCATGGTCGGAGAACCTACCGAGTGTTCAAGAAGCAATCTGTGATCTTTCCAGGTGCCCCGAAGCCTACAGACGATGTCAGGCATATTTTGGATTGCCTAGAGAAAATACAGAAGTGGCATTCACATCCAAGTGTTCTTGTCATGGGGTACACTTCGTTTCTCGCGTTGATGCGAGAAAACTCCAAGTTTGCACACAGGAAATTCATGGCTAAAGTTTTGAGGGAAAGTCCGGGGATCTTGGTGCTAGATGAAGGGCATAACCCCAGAAGCACCAAATCAAGATTGAGGAAGGCCTTGATGAAAGTAGAAACGGAGCTAAGAATATTGCTCTCGGGGACATTGTTCCAGAACAACTTCTGTGAATATTTCAACACCCTTTGTTTGGCAAGACCAAAGTTTATCAATGAGGTGTTGAAGGCATTAGATCCCAAGTACAAGACGAAAAAGAAGAAACTGGCGGAGAAGGCACGTAATTTGATGGAAGCACGTGCGAGAAAGCACTTCTTGGATACCATTGCTAAGAAGATCGATTCCCATGTAGGGAAGGAGAGAATGAAGGGTCTTAACATGTTGAGAAAGATCACCACTGGATTTATAGATGTGTATGAAACTGGAGGTGGTTCTGACTCACTTCCCGGCCTACAAATCTACACCTTGTTAATGAACTCGACAGATAAGCAGCATGACATTTTGGTTAAACTTCATCAGATTATGTCAACATATAATGGCTATCCCTTGGAACTCGAGCTTTTGATTACTCTGGGGTCAATACATCCTTGGTTGGTCAAAACATCCTTGTGCGCTAACAAATTCTTCAGTGATGAGGAGCTAATGGAGCTTGACAAGTACAAGTACGACTTGAAAAGAGGTTCCAAAGTGAAATTTGTTCTGAACCTTGTTTACCGTGTTGTCAAGACAGAGAAGATACTGATCTTCTGTCACAACATTGCGCCGGTGAAACTGTTCCAAGAGTTGTTTGAGCATGTCTTTGGTTGGCAAAGGGGTAGGGAAGTTTTAGCCCTCACGGGGGACCTCGAATTGTTTGAACGAGGAAGAGTGATGGATAAATTCGAGGAACCAGGAGGGGCCTCGAGGGTTTTGCTTGCTTCAATCACTGCTTGTGCTGAAGGAATTAGCCTAACGGCGGCGTCTAGGGTTATCATGTTGGACTCAGAGTGGAACCCTTCCAAGACAAAGCAAGCCATAGCAAGAGCTTTTAGGCCTGGTCAGCAAAAAGTGGTCTATGTTTACCAACTCCTGGCTACAGGCACGCTTGAAGAAGACAAGTACAGAAGAACAACTTGGAAGGAATGGGTGTCAAGCATGATTTTCAGCGAGGATTTTGTGGAGGACCCTTCGAAGTGGCAAGCGGAAAAGATAGAAGACGACATTCTGCGAGAGATAGTCGAGGAAGACCGGACTAAATCGTTCCACATGATCATGAAAAACGAGAAAGCTTCAACCATGATCAGAGGTAAAGACTAACCTTTTTTACGACACCAGTTGTGTTCCAAATCGTGTCGTACATTTGGATTCTTCTTCGCTCACTTTTTCTCTCCTATAATATGCATGTCCTTAGTCTTTATCTCCTTCACTTTCTTGCCATAAGGATCGTTTTTTGGCTAATTTTCAGGCTGATTATTCATGTTACTTAAAAGGGTTATACCTGAATTTTGGATCTTTTTGGTATGACCGTTATGATGATCAGCTCTAGTTATTTTATCAACCGGTCTTATATGTAAAACTTGGCTGCTCTCTTTGAACCACACGTCGGACCCTTTTTTTTTTTTTTTTTAAATAGTATTTTCTTTCACAAAATTTAAATTTCTATTCAAACCTATTAACCAAATATGCCATCGTGTGTCCTGAACATTGTATGAAAATTAGTACCAACGACAGCCACTGAGATTATTTGCCAAGAGTTGTTGTGCAAAGAACTTTTATTTACCAATTGTAAGGGAAATCACGTGGCAAGGTGGCATGAGAACACCTTATCAATAGTATCCGTTCATGAAGCGTCAGATTTTCATTAGATTAGGATAAGTACCTTACATGTAGTGAACGTTCATTGCATGAAAACACTACTGATGATATATGTTGTAGAGGGTTTGAAACATCACCAATTGGCGACGCAAAAGTTAATGTACTTGCCATCATCATCATCATTATCATCATTAGTTTTCTTTGTTGAGTTACGTTTAAGTGTTCAATTTATGCAATATTAAACTTCTGTTCAGGGGAAATGTCTGGGAAAGATTT
The DNA here is from genome assembly GCA_946598075.1 of Artocarpus hirsutus. Taxonomy (NCBI): domain Eukaryota; kingdom Viridiplantae; phylum Streptophyta; class Magnoliopsida; order Rosales; family Moraceae; genus Artocarpus; species Artocarpus hirsutus. The sequence continues at coordinate 13,439 of CAMOHE010048573.1, read as the reverse complement.
GGAACAGATTTGCGTAATATCTTATGGATCAATTACTTACTCAGCTGTGCCTAGCTGAGCAGATGAATTAAAAAGCAAACAACTATAGTTAGGCAATGGTTCCTATGTTTTGTTCCATAGGAAAAAGAAAATTAAAAAATAAAAAACCGGACATGTGTTTCATCAAATGGAAGTCTAGAGGCATTTCCAATATACATATATATACATATATATAGAAGTCCGGAGGAATGCTTTCCCAATAGGAGAGGATAAAAATTATGCACTTAAACCAAAAGATTTGTAGGTGTTTGGGAAGCGTTATTTGGACCAACGGTTTGAACAAATTTTGGTTAAAACATTGTAGCATGTGAGAGCTTTATATTATAGTTTATTTTTTCTTGACGTTATAGCATGTGAGAGCTTTATTGTGACAACCAAAAGTTTTGGTTAAGCCTGATATTGCCAAACATAATTTTTCTTCCAAAGAAGAATTATGAGAGAATGACCCCAAATAAATGCTGCAAAACTAAAGACGAGTTAAGCGCGAAAATATTTTTATTTTCTCACAAGAATTTTCAAGAATAAAGCTTTCATGGGGGCAGGGTAAGAATTCTACCACTGAGGGTTGCACTCCTGAGGATTGGCTGATAGTCAACAAAATGTATTTTGCCTATAGTATTCTCGGGTGTCGCTCAAATCAATGACCACCGGCTGGTATCGGTCGCCTAAGTAATCTACTAAATTACTGGCGGCTATTTAACAGATTATGCTATCTTTTTCAGCACACATTGTCAGTAATCTATAAGATTATCATGGATAATCTACCAGATCAAAGACATTACCAATTACCAATCTACTGAAGGTTTTGTTTGGCAATGTTGTTGGAACTTAATAGTTCCTATTGCTACAATGTAAAACTCACATGTTATTCTATAAAACAAAAGAATATTATAGTATAAAGTCTCACATGTTATAATGTTTTGGTTCCAACTTGTTAGTTTAAATTACATTCTTAAACATACTCAATCCATTCTCGTTCCGTCACAAGAGACAAAACAAAGAAATTGTATACGTCATCGAATGTACCTAAACACAAAAACACAACTCTACTTAATCCATCCTCGTTCTATCCACAAAACACCTAATCACTTTGCCTGTTTCATCCCAAAGATATCTCTCCTCCATCCTTTTTTCATTTGCCTGTTCATTTTGGTAGAAGAATTGGCTTCTTTCCAATCCATTGACATTAATTTCTTCAAATGAAGCCCAGGTTAGTGAAATCGAAGCTCTTTACAGAATGCAGCTGTCTGCCTCGGATAGAAAGTGATCTGGGCTTAAATTTCTTTCCCGACTCCTAAGAGCATAGCTCTATTTGCAAAAACTTGAAATGACACAAAACTTGAGCACTCAGTTTCAGTGGTAAAGCACTTCATCGAAAACAATAGTCTTTTTAGAAGTTAACCCTCTTGGGAATGCAGTCTGGAGCCATATTTTGTGGTATTAATCAAAATTATTACAATATTTTTTCTCAGAAAATTTAAACAACAAAATGAGGTTTGGGCTAGAAAAAAAGAAAGGCACATACATGCCTTGCAATTTCATCACGTAGATTTCGACTATATTAAGAAAAGTGAAACCATTTCCACATACTAAGCACTAATCAAATGATGTGCAGTTCTTGTCGTTCTAAACACTAGAGTTAATGAACAGAACACTTAGAAAAAAATTAGTCCTTTTCTAAACTTAGGCTTGGCCGACTTCCAAACTTTGAAAACGTGGGAAATGATCTCTTAAAACGTTGAAAAATGATATAGAGCACATTTTGCTAGGGTCTTTACAAGAATGCCATAAATTTTAGGCTTGGATTGATTTATGCCACAAAGAAAAAATATTTATAAAAAATACCACAGTCATATCACACAATATATTTGAAATACAAAATATGCCATTAAGCTCTACTGTTCTTATCAATTAAGGTATATGGTTTTTTATTGAAATAGTTGTTGATTAAGAGGATATAATTGTCTAACAAAGTAATTTTGTTTAAAGAGCATAGCATGAATGCAAGAATTTTTTGGGATGTGGAAAAGTTCAATCCACTAGGTTTTTTTGTGGCATCTTCCCTAAATATCTCCATTTTACCCTATATTGTGGTGTTCAACAATGAAAGTTAGAACCAAAACTTTTGGTTGGTACAATATAAAGCTCTCACATCCTACAGTGTTTTCAACTAAAATTAGTTCTAGCCAATGCTCCTAAACACCCTACCTAGAAAATATGATTTTTTTTAACAAGAAGAGATCAGTTTTCTTGGAAACAAATCATGGAAGAAGAGATGAATTTCTTAAAAACTAGATTGAAAAATTTCAATGCTTGTTGGCTTAATGAAGTTCAAGTCATTAACTAAGCAAAATTTTTGCAATGTCTAGATGGGTAGTCAAAGGTGAGTGAATAGTCAAGTGAAAAAAATTATGCCATGTGCAATTAGAGGCAATTTTCTCATATTTCTTTTGGAAAAAATTACATGTACGTGATACTTTTAAAAGTTATATTTATTTATCATATTTAAAAGTTTATGTTATATTATTATTTATATTATATACTAAGTTATGCATCAAATAAATATGATATTTATAAAAAGTAAATATTAAAAAGATGACGTTGATGAGAATTTTTCATTGCCTTCAAGTAGAACTGTTAAATGGGCTTGGCTAGCGCATTCAATCGATGGGTCCTAATTTGCTTTGCTATTTAAGCCCACCAACAGCAAAGCATCACCACACCCTACACACAACACATTTGATATGTAAGATGTATACATTTTTAGGGCATTGCTACAATATGTAAATTACGTGCAAATTAAGCTTAAAATTTCCTTCAATGGATTATAGTATCGAGCTAATGAGTAGGTACTTGTGAGTCGACAAGTTCAAAACCACGCGAATAAATAGGGGATATTTAAACATATAGCACAATTTCACTAGTCACGTAATATTTTACCAATTGCAAAAACTAATGTCATTATGGTAACTACTATGTAAGTATAAAATGAGAAAATCATTTCCTAAAATATTCTAAAAAATTGCTATATTTCAGTTATACGACAGCACAATATGCTTAATTAAATGAGTTACGTTAGCATGATAGGACCTAGTTAACAGCTTTATTTTGAACTATAGTTTTGCCATTTTTTTAACGAATAAAAAAGGATAATAAGAGTATGCATTGTACCCTATAACTATAGATTTGGATCATATGCCTATTATTTTGTGTCCCCTTTCGTGTCCTTTTAATAACATCAAGTGACATTAATTAAAATATTTTAAGTGTTATAGCATTTTAATTTAGATAGCATGATATTTTAATTAACATGACGTTTTATATGACGTGACATGATTCAATTTGAGAGACATGAAAGGAAATAAGAATTAGGGAAGAGTCGAATCCACCGACAAACTTATAATTCGAATTCAAAATCGCCCCACTAACTAGTGGTGGCATTACGAAAACAGGGTACAACATCTTGATAGTTGTTTCTATGTGGAGAATAAACTACGCCTACAGAAAGTGCAAAAACTGAGATAAGATCTCCTCAAAAAAAAAAAAAAAAAAAAAAAAAAGGGGAAAGAAAAGAAGATATTACCATTCGCTTGTAACCAATTTTGAGATAAGTGAAACCATTCAACTTAATCACTGCAAACTTGTCCAAAATATCATGTATCCGATCCTATCCTAAATTTTACATGATTGTTTTCACTACCTACGAAATAAATTAGTACTCAAAAAGTTCATACCTGTAATCGTATTTCTATATTTGTCATGGATTGAATTGAAGAATCACATATACCTATAATTCTACATAAATTCCCATTTCAGATTGCATCAAATTCATAATAATATTTAATAGTTATAATAACATAAATAATAATGATAATATCACTGATGCGTACGAGAGCCACTCTACTGGGACTTTTATTTTTATTTTGTTAAGGCCTATATTTTTTAGAAAGTTATAATTATACCCCTGCTAAATTTAATTACGATTGTTTGGTAAACAAAAGTTAAATCGTGCCTCCACTTGAAAAGGTATTTTCAGTGGCAATGATACGAACCCTTTCAGAAAATGAAAACTTGCAGAGAAAAATTGTGATACATTAAATTGAAGAGTTCAAATAAAATATTATTATAATTGTGTTATCTCTTCTATGTTTTTTATGTTCCATATTAATGTGCCTCACTAAATTATTTCTTGCCCTCCGTCATTGATTGATTTTATATATATATATATGTACACATACACACACACGTGTGAGTATCATGCATGCATGATAGTATGTATGAATGTATGTAATTTTTTTTTTCTTTTCTGAATAATTACTTAATACTTGGACATTGAATCGGTGAACACAATGATCACATACATGCTCAAAATTTATATACGTGCATATTTTACTTTTATGCATATCCGGTGGGCGATAATTTTATTCATTGTTTAGTACAACTACACGAGAAACGGTGGATTGTAGTTGAAAACCAGAATATCACAATCAAGTTGAGGAAATTATAATTAACCAAGCAAAAAAAAAAAAACCAAAGTACTTTTTAAGGAGAACCCTTGGCCATATGAACTAAAAACGCATAAAATAAAAGGCAGGCACACACACACACACGCGCTTATTGGATTAAGTAAGGATAATATATAAACTACTTGGAAGTAGGAATAGATATTCCCTCGTGGAAAAGTTCTTCGAGTTCCAACCACCATATGTCAAGTTGCCAAACTGAAATATAAATTTGAGCTTTAGATCTTATCGCCAGTTTTTATTGGCCACATGAGTCAAATTGGCATTATATATATTCCAAGAAAAGTGTCAAAATGCATATTTGCAAATGGCATGATTATTTTATCTATTTCAGAAACAAACCACGATTTCTTTCTGTTTTATTCTCTTAAATTTCGTTTGTCTTCATCAGCATAGACGACTTTGCTACTAGATGCTGTGAATCTTTTGTACTTATTGATCAAGTATATAAATATCATGTCAGAAAATTTTGCTTCAATTATACTATATAGTATACACTATATTGTTTATATATGTGCGTGTGTGTGTAATTTGCAGATTTTATTAGCTAAGATTAATTTGTCTTCAAAGCAAATATATTGATAAAAAGAAGGGGTCAGAAACGTCAAAAAAAGGGGGAGATGACAGTTGAGATGAATGTGAGACCTAACACCACGCATGCACTAAACATGCACAAAGTAGGCAATGGTTCAATTCCTCCCTTTTTCCATTTTTTTTTTTCCAAAAAAAGAAAAGTATAGGTCGTCTAGGAAAAGATCATGAGCTAGGTCAAATATGCTTGCTGATTTAACACGTTTGTTTCTTTCTTCAATTTGGGCACCGAGAAACATATATATATATATATATATATATATATATATGCTTGTATTATTTTTTGATTAGTTATAATTTTAGGGGTTTTTTTAAGAAGCGGTAGAAATTTTCTTTAGTATCATGTGGCATGTAATATGATTAGCATTAGAGTCTAGAGATCCGCTGAAGAGAAAGAACGCTTCAACAATTCATTAAAAATGAGCAAGTAATTCAATACTAAATGAAGAGAGAGATCTCGAGCCGTATGTATGAGCTAGACGTATATATTTTTAATATAGCAAATAGCCTTCTTTTAATTGTACACTTGCAACAAATTATATTAAAAGAAAGATTTGTGATTATCCTTTCGGTCTGTTGTTTACATACAATCATTATACCTTTCCTTTCTGGCTAAGATCAACATTGATAACTTTGGCACGATCTGTACTCAATTGATCAAAAAGGGAACAAAAGAGTTAGTTATTAATTTTACAAACCTAGCACTGAATATCTCAAGAAAATCGTTCAAACTTTCTACTTTCTTAATTGTTATATATTTTAATTATTGAGAGAACAAGGTTTTTCCCACACTATATATATATATATATATATATATATACACGCACATTTATATATTATATTATATGAATAAAAGTTAAAAGTTAAGACCACACCACTCATACTTCTTGGAAAATCGATCACTCCCTAAATATCATCCCAAGTAGTCTTACCATGGAGTCAAAATCTAAAACTCATTCAATTTGAAGAAAATATCAAAACCATGAAATATGTTTTTTAAAAAGAAGAAAAAAAAAAAACCATGCATGCAAGAATATGATAAGGTACACGATGCACAGCTTAATTTTCAATTTCAACCCACTAATACTAACAATTCAGTTTGATACTTGTTGAACTTAGATATTATTGTTTCGGAAAAAAAAATGTCTATGAATAACACATGGATGCAAAGTCTTTAATAGGGGCAGTTATTCACGCATGTATCATTTTCGCACGATCGATTTTGTAACCTTTTGGTATAACCACGTTGAGCAAATTGGATGTAAACTGCATGTTTATTGAGCATTAATATACTTAAACAAATTGAGGGTTATATAAATGCATGAACAAAGTTGCACTGAAAATGGAAAAAAAGTTACAAATGCTGGACCAATGCAGCGGTGCGGTGAGACATTTCCTACATATGGCACATATTTAATATCGAACCAAAGTAGATTTCCTCCAAAAAAAAAAAAAAAAAAAAAACAGAAGTAGACTGCGTTACTAAAGTAATCCTGATTATACGCTTATGGACAGCGAGTTTCTTGCCATAATCCACGCAGGAGGTAATAGCACCCATTGAATTGACGTGGGGGTTGTGGACTAGACCAATAGGTTGCCGTTTTTTTTTTTTGGTGATGACCCCAATATGGTGCTTTAATGTCATTTTCCTTTACATAAATCATGAGAGAGAAAGGTAAAAACAGCCTTTTGTTTTTGTTTTCTAAATCATGTATGTGTTTGTATCTCCCTTTTTTTTTTTAGCTTTTTGGTACTCTTAGATATTGAAAGGAACAAAATATAGCCAACATGTGAGGAAGAAAGAAAGAACAAAATAGGGCAAAGCCATGATACGTCAAGCAGCTCCTTTCTGATCATGTTTGTGTATCACCATATACTAGCTAGTTGCAAAGAGGGACATAATCTAAGCCAATGAAAATAGGTCTTCTTCTAAGACCAGCACGTGAAAAGACGGGTGGTTCCAATCTTTTTATTGAAAGAAAAAAAAATCATCAACTTGGGATAAGTTTGGTGGGAATGGGAAAGAAAAAGAAGAGAGAAGGAAAGGACAAAAGAGAAAGTTCAACATGGAGCCATGGAATCATGCTTAAAGTTGTAAAGAGGACAATATAAAAAGGCGAACCTCTCAACTACTTTGTGAGAGAATACAATATTAATCATAAAGTTGATCATGTTTTGGTAATAAATAGAGCCCTAGTTGAGGTTTAACATTTACTGAAGTAACCTTGGAAAATTTATTCACCTACTTGTTTGTTTTATGGATTTAAAACATGATGATTTAAACTTTTTGGTTTGAAATTTGAAATAATTAATTTAAGAAGTGCGGTTTAAAATCTTAAAAATAAGGGAGAGATACTTCTAAATTTAGAAAGAATTTTGACTTCAAACTGTCACATAATAGTTTGAAATGGATTTAAATTTTTGGTTCCCAAACGCTGGTTCAAAAGAGATCTCAAGTTCAAACTTTGTAAAGCCTCCGACCAAACCGCCGTATATAGTATATAGGTCCTTTTTTGTGAAATTACACGAGTATTTAGCGACTATGCGTGAGAAGTCAATAGTTTCAAGCTAATTTGATTGTATGGAGGCTTATATAGGTTGTTTTTCCAATTGAAAATCATTTTTTGGGGAGTGGAATTTTCCTATGTTGAATGTTGAATAAATTCATTATTAATCTTGGTTAGAAATAGAATTAACTGCTGGAAAAACAAATGGTAATTCTTTTTGTTTACTTTCTTCGGTTGGTACTTTTTACTTTCTTCGGTTGGTACTTTATTTTTTTCCCTTCTTGAAAAAAAAAAAAATTGTGATCATACCCAATTGATGTAAGAGGATAACTTTCTCGTTACTCAGAAATCATTCTCAACCTGATGGAGTACGTAATTCAATCTTAGAAATTTTTTATACAAACGTCTCATTTGATGCGCGGGTTTAAAATGATGTGGTTTAAAACTTTATTGTTTGAATTATAGGTTCTAAATTGTATAATTTAAACGATGCAAAACGAGAATAAAACATTACATCAAGTTTAAATCGAAAACTAATGTTTAAAAAACTATGGTTTATAAAAGAAAAATGAAAATGAGAATGGTTTTTATCGTAGAAAATAGTTCATACCATATGAACTGAGGGGAGGAAGGGAAGTTTAGATTTTGGGAGTTTAGGCTATTTTAAAACTACATCCATGGTTTAAACTGGCTTTAGTTATTACTTCACTAAACACTAATTTGAACTGCTTTTATGGTTTAAACTGTCTTAAACGATTTTTACTAAATGGCCTTTAAACCACTTTTAGTTATTTGGGGAGTAAATTGGTGGAAAATCGTTGTGCAAAAATCCTACTCACTTTTATCGCCACTTCCATGATGATCATTTCTCAACCATATATACTACATATTATACACACACATACCTACATACTACATATATATTTAAACCATGCATACTGGGTTATAATAAAATTGCGTCTTTCTACAATGGAAGCTTATGCTTGTATGACACATTTCTGACTATTGGATCTAATTTAGATTGTATAAAAATAAAAAATTACGTAAAAAACAATTTTTAATACAATCCAAGGACTAAAAAAACAAAGTCCTATCAACGGTGCTGTTTTTTAAGTCCATCGTAGAAATCACTTGAAATTTTTGGGTCAAATTTCATTATCCACTTTTGACCTAAGAGTAAATCTGCCTGCTATCAGAAAAGCAAATTTTCTTTTACGGATAGATCGTTTTTCCAATGAATTCAACACTTTGGACACTTGATTATAATTAAACACATAAAGGTAACATTTTGTTGTTCAATATTTCTTTCTTTATTGTACTTTATCGATGATATTTTGCTCGCTACAAATGTCGATACTTTCTGTGTGATAACGGTCCAGTATTTTAGTAACAGACTGTTTATTTATATTACGATCAAATAAATTTAGTTGTAGCTTTTTTTTTTCCCCTCAACTGGCAATGCCTTTTTATCGCAAAATGTATTTTTTTAACGATCAAATATTAGTCATAAGAAACATGGTAGCAAGTTGATATCATAGCTACCGAAAAATTTTGGCGACCCACAATCCGTCAAAATTTGGTTCCAGCAGCCTCCTTTTAGAGAGGGTTTTTTTTGTTGCTAAAAATTTAGCCCCGAAAGGTGTATTTTTCTTATAGTGAATATAATACAATTTTTCTAATAAATGCCCATGAACACTATTTATCCTAATTTAACATGCCGTTAAAATTTTGAAGGCGTTCATTTTACATCCTAAACTAGATAAATATTCTGAACATATCTTAAATTATTGTGATTTCATAAAAGAAAATTAGGGAGCAAATTGAAGTAAAATTAGTCTTGGTGTCAAGCTGACTTAAAGTCAATAATTCATAACGCATTCATATATTATTTTTTTTTGAAGGTATCATAGGGCATTTGTTACATATTCATCTAGTATTATAGATGGATTTAGATGAAGTGGGTGTTTTGAAAATAAATATATTTAAGCCAATGAAATTAAAATTTAAAGGGCATGGGACAATAGGAACAAAGTTCGAGGTTTTTTTTTCTATTCATTGCTGAATTAATTTAGTAGAAGATTTTAGGTGCAAAAATTCAACTCATCTGCTTAGCGAACGCATCAATCGTAAAGACTATAGCTAGGTTTTTATTTGTTTAGGTAGCATTTCATTAATTTCCACTTTTGACCTAGTTTCTGTGTTGTAAGTATTAGAGTCCTAAAATTACGAAGCGAAGTCAACCAAATTCAACCCAAGGCAGAAAAGTTAAACTTTAAAGGGTGTTTGAAAGAGTAGCTCAGTAAACAATGTAAAACTTTCACATGCTACAAAAAAAAAAGCTCACATGTTATAATTCTCAAACTCAAACTGATGGTTTAAACTACTCTATCGAAATACCCTAAAAATCATGACAAAAGTGAAGCATTTCAAGCAATACACAAAGTAAATAAATAAATAAATGATAAAAAAGAGGAAGGGTATGTACAAAGAAATCCAATTTTTTGGAGCAATATATAAAATCTACAAGGATCCACCAAGAATGTTTAACAAAGATGTGGTGTACCACTAAGAAACTGGTATCAATATACAAATACGAGAACTATTAACCAGCATATCATTCTGGGGATCGGGATATAAAAAAAAAAAAGTTCAATATAATTAAGGATTGAATCACGATAAAAGTAGTGCGTTCTAGCGTATGGATTTTTCTGACTAAAAAAAAACAAAAATCTTTCTTAGAGATACATAGCCAAAGGCCCTAAGAAATCAATCAAATCAATATTTTACAGTGTCATATCCCTTATAATCTAATGAGTTGGCAGTTATACATATATATAACTGATTATTTACCAAATCCAGATCCTGCCAAACTTAGTTCAAAATTGCGATCCATACGTGAGCTAACCGTAGCCTAATTTAGTGGTATATTTGAAGGTACACTAAAGCATGAGGATAATATATATATTTCCTACATTTTGTTTTTTAAGGAAAATTGCACTAAATAACATAGTTTTGTTCTTATTGTAAGCCAATAACACACTTGTGAACATATTGAAATAAATAGCATTTTTAAAATCTTTGTAATCTTTTTAAATACTTGAATCTTCAATTTTATTTACTATGTTTTCTTTCTTTCTTCTTCTCTTTCTTTTCGTTTTTTTTTTTGTTTTCTCACAACTGTTTCATGTTTCTCTCTACGTATTCTATACAAAAAAAAAATGTTTTAATCTAAATAGGCTATTTATTAAAGACTATTATATTTTGACCTATATATTTTTTTTGTCAATTAATAATGAGCTAATTCCCTCCTTCTCCCTTTTTTAAAACTACATTATTATTTCCTTTTTGCTCTTACAATACAAAATGTTGTAATATTAGTCCTAAGCTTATCAAAAGTTAGAACTTTGATACTTTTACCAATGAATCAAACGTCAAACTTTTAATGATTTTAAACATGCATTGTTCACGTTCTAGATAACAAAATAAAAATGAACAAAATATACTTCAAAATTTTGAACAATCCAAAAAAACCCACAAATTCTTCCTTGCTTTAACCATTAGCGTCGTCTCCTTCTTTGCTCTTAACCCCTTCATCGTCATTGTCATCCTATATATTTTTTTACAAATGAGTCACATGAACCAAAGTATGTTTAAAATTATTAAAAATTAACGTTTTATTGATGGAAATTTAAAAATCATAACTTCTGATAAATTTGGTGACCAATTTTGTAGTATTTTAAAATATATGTAGATGTTAAAATAAGACAATTCCGATTCTTAAGGACTAAATTTTGAAATCAACATTTCTTTTTTCTTTTAAGTAATCGCCAGAAGTGATTCAGAAATAATATACTAAGTCAAAATTCGATGCATGTTACTATAAGAATGCATATCTCCATTTAAATTGCGCAAAATTAAATTAGATATTCATATACCTACAATTGTGATAAATCTATATAGCAATATATAAGCCAAGGCATCCCGGCAAAGATGTACTCATGATCTTCTTCCTCAACCTCGTATAGAATGGTCAGAGATAATATGAGTTATTTATTTTCTTGGAAAATAATAGAAGAAAGCAAAATATTCCAAAGAAAAATATCTATTGCAGTACTGATATCTCAAAAATATAATTTTCCTTTAAGGAAATTAATTAAATCATGTAAAGAGATCGCTGCAGGAAAGCCAAGTGCTAAAAGCGACTGACAGCTCTCTTTCTGTCCCAAATGCATTTGGCTGTAGGGCTTTAAGGGGCTATGCGAGCTAGCATTGTTGTGAAAATACGGAGCATAAATTAACAAAGTTGAACCATAAAAATTAAATACATATATGTAATAGTACGGCTTTTCCTGGTCTCTTTGGTAGGACGGAACATATATGTAATCTTTAATATTAGAAGATTATCATTCAAGGTAACATGGAACATTGATTGATGTTAGAGAGTTATAATACAAAAAAATTTAGTAATCTAAATTTTATGTTAAATCTCTAGAATGCCAATGTTAAGTTTCAGATTTATATTTTTTATTTCTATATGTCACATGAAGGGATCATTTTACTAGGAAAAAAACCCAACAAAAAATGTTTATTATATACATACACACATGATGGATCCCACTTTACATAACGGCATGTAAATACAAATATGCACACTTTATTATGTCATTTCTCAAATAGGACTGCTAGGGTTTTTTCTTCTTTTTCCCCTTTGCCTTCCTTGTGCACCGTTACCTTCTTTTGTTCAAGTCAGACTCCAGCGCCGCCTTCAGGTTTGCTTTCGATAGTCCGGCTCCGTGTTTTGTGACTGGAAGGAAGCAATGAAAGAGGCTGTGGAGGAGGCCTAGCACGCGGACGGAGGAGGAGGGAGTTTGGAGGCCGATGAGATCAGCATCCGTCGCGAGCGTCGAGGACGAGAATGGGTGGGGGGCTAACTTGGTTGGGAACAGATCAGAGGCTCTAGTTTCATGGCTATGGGGCATGTTCGAGCTTCCCAATGTAATGCCCCCTTTCTAAACGTCACAGATGTCGTTACGTTCATTCATTAAACCATTAATTGAAGCAAAACTATTATGTATTTGAAATCATATTTATAATCATAGTTTGGAAAAGCATTCCCAGGATCCGTACATACATATGTATATTTGTATTTTTATACAATTTACAAAAAAATTCTAAATTACTTAATTATAACAATTCGTTTTTCCATAAACGTGCTGTAAATAGTTTGCTAATATCATTAAAAATTAAATTAACCTTTGAAAACAAAAATAAAATTCTTTGAACACAGTTCGGTAAGCTGAACTTTAGATTTCGGCAGGCCGAACTCGACCGGCAGGCCGAAGGTCAACCATCGGCAGGCCGCCCGAGGCTTTACAAATGGGGTTTCAAAAATCAACAAGATCGGCAGGCTGATACTTAGAAATCGACAGGCCGATTAAAACCCTTCGGCACTCTGACCAGTATGGTCGATAGGCCAAACTAAGAAAGATTTTCGTTTAAAAACAAGTTTTAAAGTTTTAAATGTGGAAGAAAATTTATAAAATAATAAAAATTACATTAAACAAACATTCTTAATAGTTTTAAGACATATCCTTAAAAATTCAAAAATCATAAGCATATTCGGAATCGAAAATCAAACTCATTTCATTTAATATATCTTTCCTTGGCGTTCTTCCATTTGCAAACCATCTTCCTGAGGTCACACGTCTGTCAGTGTCCTCCGCCTACTCCATAACTTTCTTACCCTTATCTGCAACATGATGTAAAACTTTGAATAAGC
>CAMOHE010048572.1:0-64515 GCA_946598075.1 Artocarpus hirsutus | reverse complement strand
TGGTAAATACGGTACTTCCCCATAGATATTATATTTCTCGACTGTAAGCGATCCGACAAAATTACCAGTGAATTCTTGTATTTTCATAGTAAATACGGTACTTTTCAGCTGTTGGCGGTCTAGTAAAAATCATTAGTAAATTTTTGTATTTATACGTTAAACACGGTATTTTAGGTAAATATTGTATTTCTCAGTAGTCAACTATCTGGTGAAATCATCGGTGAATTTTTGTATTTACACAGTAAACATAGTATTTTGTAATAAATATTGTATTTTTTGGTCGCCGGCTATCCGGCAAAGTTGTCGGTGAATTTTTGTATTTACACTATATATACAGTATTTTCCAGTTGCTAGTGAATTTTTTATATTTACATTGTAAGTATGGTATTTTTTGATAAATATTGCATTTCCTAGTCGGTTATAGTATTTCCTTGTAAGTATTATATTTCCCAACCATCGATAGTCCAGTAAAGTCACAGTAATTTTTTATATTTATGTAGTAAATACGATATTTCTAGATAAATATTTTATTTTTCGGTCACCTGTGAATTTTTTTATTTACACAAAAAATACAAGATTTCTCGGTAAATATTGCATTTCTTGACTGTCGGTGGTCCGTTTACACGATAAATATAGTATTTCTTAGTAAATATTCTATTTCTTAACTATTGACGGTCTAGGGAAGTCGTTTGTAAATTTTTATATTTACATAGTAAATATGGTATTATTGGTTAATATCGTATTTATCGGCCGCCAGCAGTCCGATGAAATTGTCAGTAAATTTTTGTATCTACATAGTAAATATGATATTTCTTGGTAAATATTGTATTTCTCAACCACCGATAGTGTCGACAAGAGAGGAGGATGAGAGATGTAGAGGATAAGGAGGTGAGGGTATTTTAGGGTTCTTGTTCTCAATTTTTTATGATATATTTCTCATTTCTCATGATATTCTATTTACTATACATTTTGAAACTATATGACATTATTTACTAAATTTTAACCTAAAGGTGTTATTTTCCTCTTCTCCTTTCACTTTTGACACTTTGCTATGCATATACTAATTAATTTAACAATCTGTGAGAAATTAAACTGAAATAGGTGAACAAATCAAAATGTTCTACTTCCTGTAAAGAACAAGAAGTTCTACTCGGCGACTTATATTGTTAGGAGAATCAAAACAACATCTACACAAGGACATCACTGTAAATTACGCGATTTTAGAAAGCACATAATTTTTTTATTTTTCATAATTAACCAATACATTTGGCCTATTTGTTTTCGTTGTCAAAATTTTTTTAAAATATTTTTGTATATTTTTAAAGTAAAAATTTTAAAAACATTTTTAACATAATTTTTTAAAAATTTTTATTTTTTAAAACAAAATATTTTTATTTATTTTTAAAATTAAGAATCAAAATTAATATCAAAAGACGCTTTTGATTCTTAATTTCATTAAAAAAATACAAACGTAAAAAGGAATTTTTCACTTTTGACCTTTTGAAAAAGTACCATGTGGAAATGCTAATCAATTTAACAGCCTGTGAGAATAAAAGGTATAAGAAATCATAATTCTTTCAATACGACGGTAACAAAGGTATATATATATATATGAAAGTACTAAAATAATTCTGTGAAAAATTAGACGTACGGGAAATCATAATTTCCCCTATTTTGGAATTATCTAGTGTACATGAAAGTACTGATTAAATGTTGAGATAAATCAAAGGGGTGAAAAATCAAAGGGATTAATCATTACATTGATGTCACCAAGCCGAAAGTTTTGATTCAATTCTTGAAAAATCAAAGGTACATTGAATTAATACTTTCATAATTCTTTTACATTTGGACATCGTCAAAATTGGCTCAACGTACGGAAGTAAAAAAGGAAAGGTTGATGAAAGTATTGACTCAATTTTGTCAAAAATCAAAGGCACAAGAAATCATAACTTTTCCACATTTCAACATTATCAAAAGCAAATGTTCTACTAATTAGTTCTATGAAAAATTGAAGGCATGGGATATCATAATTTTCCGAGCAAGACTATATGTTCTCATGGGTTATAACTTTATCCTCTTACAAAGGTAGACCTCATTTATAGGGTACTTGACTCCTACAAATAAGATAAAAGGGTGGAGCTATAACCCATATAATTATCTAACATTTTTATAATTTTTGCATATTTTGATACTATGAAAAAAGTATTATATGAGAATACTCTAAAAAAGCACTGATTGATTTAACAGTATGTGAGAAATTAAAGGCATGAGAAATCATAATTCTCACGTTTTTGACAGCATCAAAGGTAGATGAAAGTACTAAAAGAATTTTCAGAAAGATCATACGTACAGGAACTCATAATTTTCCATATTTTGAAAATATCGAGAGATTAAAATTACTAATTTAATGTTTTGAAAAATCAAGGGTGTGAGTTTCATTTTGTTTACTCATGCAGTGTTAACGAATATTTATTGAACACGCAAGCAGCTAGCATTTATTATCTATATAAAGGAGGCAATTACTATCATCTTGCTCATAGTCCGGTGAAAACAAACAAGTAAAGCAAAATGAAGTGCTCTGCATTCTCTTGGTCCTTTGCCAAAATTAATATTATGTTTCTATTTTCCTTTGTGTTGGCAGCTTCAGCCGTTCATGCTCATGAAGACTTTCTTTATTGCCTCGCCACTCTTGTGTCCAACTCTACCTCCACTTCTAAACCCATTATCTACACTTCAAAAGATCCATCGTATTCCACTATATTGCACTCATCCATACAGAACAAGCGTTTTTCTTCTCCTTCAGCCCCGAAACCATTAATTATCGTCACACCATTTTATGCCTCCCACGTCCAAGCCACTGTTTATTGCTCTAAGAAACATGGCATCCAAACTAGAATCCGAAGCGGCGGCCATGATTATGAGGGCCTTTCTTTTGTGTCTGATGCCCCATCTGTCCTGATTGATTTGAGAAACCTAAATCTTATCAACGTTAATGCAGAGAGCAAATCTGCATGGGTTCAAGCTGGCGCAACGCTAGGTGAACTTTACTATAAGATTGCTGAAAAAAGTGAAGATCTTGCATTCCCAGCGGGCGATTGCCACAGTGTCGGTGTTGGTGGACACATTGCTGGAGGAGGCTATGGCTATTTGACACGAAAATATGGCCTTGCAGCTGATAACATTCTTGACGCGGAACTAGTAGATGCTGAAGGAAGAATTCTCAACAGGAAATCCATGGGGGAAGACTTGTTTTGGGCCATTCGTGGTGGTGGACCAGCAAGCTTTGGGATCGTTCTTGCATGGAAAATTCGACTTGTTCATGTGCCGCCAATAGTGACTGTGTTTGATGTCACTAGGAACATGGAAGACAATGCAACAAAGAAGCTCTTTCATCGATGGCAACGTCGTGCTAACAAAGTTGATGAGGATCTAACAATATATGTCAGATTCCAAACTGTGAGTTCAATAGACACTGAAGGGAACAAGAAAGTTAAGGTACAAGCTTCCTTCCGAGCCACGTTTCATGGTCGTGTTGAAAGGCTCCTTCAATTGATGCAAAAGGAGTTTCCCGAGTTGGGTTTGCTAAGGCAAGAGTGCATTGAAATGAGATGGGTTGAATCCTTTCTCTATTTCAATTCATTTAGAAATGGAGAATCCTTGGATGTTCTACTTGGTAGGACATCTAATTACGATTTGGCATCATTCAAAGTGAAATCCGACTTCGTGAAAGAGCCTATTCTAGATGACGTAGTCGAAGGAATGTTGGCAAGGTTATATGAAGAAGAGGTAGGACGAGTACTGATCGATCTATTTCCTTTTGGAGGGAAAATGGACAATATTTCTGAACCCACAATCCCATTCCCCTACCGAGCAGGGAACCTTTACAACATTCACTACTTGGTGAATTGGGAAACTACAGAAAATATTACAACATCTAAAAAGCATGTGGGATGGGTAAGAAGACTTTACAAATACATGACTCCCTATGTGTCAACAAACCCAAGGGCTGCATATCTCAACTTCAGAGACCTTGACATCGGGATGAACAACAACAAGAACAATGCTTATAATGATATTACACAAGCCAAGATTTGGGGTCCACAGTATTTCAAGAATAATTTCAATAGGTTGGTTTATGTAAAAACTATGGTTGATCCAACTAATTTCTTCAAAAATGAACAAAGCATCCCACCTCTTTTTACTAGTTAAAAGGATTAGATATCCTCTAGGGGTTAAATTGAAACTATTGTCATAAGCTTTCTTATCTCATTCTTTTAAATAAGTGTCTTTTTACGACCATATGATGTAATATCGATATTGTTTAAAAATGCGAATAAAACTCCTTTATTATGCTGCAGAATTTCCTTAACAATATATTGATTAAAAGGGAGATCGACCAATTTCATTTAAATTACTCACATGAATTGACATATTAAACCATCAGTTTCAAAAGCATCTAAAATCTTAGATTTTTACCATTTTGTCCTCATGGCAACTAATTTTATGTCATTTCTTTTTTTATGCATGATAATTTTCATTTTACAAAACAAAAAATGCTTGGGAGCATCACCGATACTAAATACCACAATTAATAAAAAGTAAGCCTCACATTTAAGTTTTATATTGAGGGATCCACCCTCTATTATTGTGTAGCTTCAACATTACCTGTACCCTATAACATTGTTGATGTCTTGATTTTTCATTATTTCTTTTTTCTATTTTTTAAGGAGAAAATATGGTAATGTTCCCACTAGACACACTACCAGTGGTGCTCATTAATTCACCATCCAGATGTAATCTAATGGTTGACGTTATAAAAGTTGCACAAAATATTTTGTGCACACATGCTCTTATTATGAGCTATCTTTTCACATTATTTTCTCTTTTAATTAATTTCCTTTGTTGCTTTCATTATCTTTTTTTGTGTAAGAGCCTCCTTACATAACTATTGAAATGCTAAGTGAGAAAGGGAGAGACCTCATATACAATTTGTAAGAGAAATTATAATATGTCTGTCACATGTATAAGATCAATGATCACACAAGAGAACATGAAAATGCACATTTTTAGTATATTTTGCATCAATATGTCACACCGCAGCATTTGTTACATGTATAAGATCAATGATCACACAAGAGAACATGAAAATGCACATTTTTAGTGTATTTTGCATCGGTATGTCGCACCGCGGCACTAAGAATTGAGGCCGTGGCATTGAGATTAGTAAACAATATTTTTGGGTCAAAGAACCTAGCACCTCGGCATTAGGTGTTTAGTGCCTAGGTCTCCTAGATGCTGAATAAGCAACATCCTGGTGCTAGTCGCATTTTAGCATTGTAGTACACATGACGCTGCAATGCTTGAAAGATGGTGTCGCAGTGCCAATCCAGAAAGAAGTCATTTGAACTATTGTGTGATTGAAAATTGTTTCGAAGCAATGTGCTACATGGTTGTATGTTTTCATACAAAGCTAAATACATATTAGTAATGGTCATATACATTGCAATAGATGTGATGCTGCATAAAGAGATGCCATTACAATGAAAAGGTACCTTTATATGTGATCAATTGCATAGATCATATTGGTTGTTTCGGTTCATGAAATGGCACCCTTGTCATTTATTTAATTTTTAAGTTTTTACAAGTTCCATTTCTTGTTCTAAAATGCAATATTATGATTAAATATTGTGTTCAAGAGTTTGTTATCTTAGGAGTGATTTGTTGTTAAACTCATTAGCAACTTTGATAAGTAAAGGAAAATAAAACCTTTAAGAAAATATTTCGATTCACCTAAAACTCGTCCTTTATTTTTCAAAACTTCAAGCCTTCATTTCTTGATCTACCCATATATGCACCAACACAATTGCTGATTGTATTTCTTCTCCCTTTGTGATTTCCACAAGTATCGATAGTACATTAGAAAAGGTTAAAAATCATCGTCTAAAGATTAAATAATGGTCAGCTAAAGCGTCGTTTAGTCCAGTGATGTAATAGGTGGTGGATATTAAACGACAGTAATAAAGTGTCATCTAATATCCACTTGGGCTACCAAGAGGAA
Source organism: Artocarpus hirsutus (assembly GCA_946598075.1). Taxonomy (NCBI): domain Eukaryota; kingdom Viridiplantae; phylum Streptophyta; class Magnoliopsida; order Rosales; family Moraceae; genus Artocarpus; species Artocarpus hirsutus. The sequence goes on along the minus strand of CAMOHE010048572.1, from coordinate 58,457 downwards.
CGAATAGTTGACTTTAGACAATGGTTTCTACCTAAAACCATAATCTATAGTTGAATTTTAGATGACAGTTTACTAATAAACCGTCGTCTAATCTCTATACTTGAAAAAGAAAACGTTTTTTTGGACATTTTTCCCACTGGTGGTCTAATATTCCATTATTCTATTCATTTGTGTCACAATTCACTTGTTTTGGTTATTATATTCCACACTTATAAAATAAATAATTATAACAAGTAAAATATTTAAAAAACTATAAATTAAATAAAAAAATAGCAACTTATACACAATCATAAAAGTAATTCAATAAACTTTCACATTAATTATAGCTCATGCGATGAAATGATACTTCAACTAAAAATGCAAAAAGTAAAATGCAATATAACAATGAGAAAATGAAATACAACATAATAAAATACAAATAAAACAATCTATGAAATAGTTGAATAAAAAATACAATAAAACATACATGATTACTTTTTCATCTTACCTTTATTAGTGTTATCAATACAATTCCATTCAAAATTTAAATGGACTACGTGTGAGTCGTCACCATAAAAAACATCAACCTCCTCTACTGATGGCAATCTTTTGTCAAAAGATAGAATATCATAGCATTTGTCATTATCATTATTGTCATCAATAATTGCTCTTAGCTTGATCGATGCAACTAATGACAACTCCAAGTCTTTAGGATTGGTGGTGTAGAAGATTTGTTTAGCTTATGAAGCCATGATGAACAGATCATTTGTGTAACCTAATCTTCTAAAGTTTACTACCATAATGTCATCATTATCAACTTTTACGTAGCTAGTGTTGGTCCATTTGCAATTAAAAAGAATTACCCTAAGTCTGCAATAGTCAAATTCCCATATGTCATTAATATAATCATAGTAGGTCAATGTTCTATACAAGATATTCTTGTCTTTTGCATAGGAAAAGACATATACGACTATTTTGGAATCGGCACAAAGACATATACTACTATTTTAGATCAAGTGCTTCTCATCTCTTTCACGAGTGTAAAAGGTATAACCATTTTATTGAATAGAAAGTATATCTCATGACCGTGAACAAGGGTCCTTTGGTGAACTCAAACAAGTCTACTAAGACATCTTCACTTCAAAACTCATGAGACTTGTTACATATATGTGCTCATATCCACTCTTTTAAAGTGTGGTTGTGTTCATCTTTCAACCATTTCTCATTCTTTCCTCTTTTGGGATTTGTATCTTTTATTTACTTCATGTGGACCTCTACGAATGGTTCAATCATGAGTATTGTGTAAAACATGAAGACTTGCCTGCTCTTATCCTCAAGAGAAACAAACTATGGAGTACTGGTAGACATTGCTTTCGGCTTAATGTTAACTTTCCTTGGCAAACTAATTGCTTCGACATCAGACAAGTATTCCGAGCAAAATTCTATGGCTTCTTTGGCTAGGCAATTTTCTACAATGCAACCCTCCTACCTAAAACTAACATACCCAAATCAACTAAGCTCAATCTCATAACAAATTATTCAAATAATTTAAAAATAATTTCAAACAGTATCCACTTGCAAAACATAAATTGAACCCAATTAGTTAGATAACAAAATAAATTTGAAGCTAATATACCCAAAATCAATCAATTTCAATTTCATAACAGATTATACAAATAAGTTATAACTAAACAAAAGAAAAATATATAAAAAAGAAATTAGGTAAAAAATAAAATTAAAAAGAAACATACCAAACTCAATATTGGAAGGTAAAGGGACAGCGATGGATGTGAGGGAGGCAAGGCCAGGTGAGGCGATGGAGGCGGCGAGGGAGAGGTGAGGAGTCAGAGGCGAGGGAGGCGAGGCAAGGCAGTGGAGGCAACAGAAGTGGGGAGAGGCAGGGTAAGGCCACAGAGGAGGCTAAAAGGGAAAAGGAGAAGACTGGGCACGATATCAGCACTTTGAAAAGATATTAAAAATGGGAAATTAGATGAGGGCTTATTGGAAACCATCATCTAATGATTATTTCAAACAATGGTTTATAAAAAAAATAATCATTTAAGTCACGGTATGAATTTCTGAAAGACGGAGTTCTCCCTTCCCCATAGGATATAACGGTTGTTTTCTAAGAAACTGCCTCTTTTAAGCGTCTTCTAAACCCCATTTTACGCTAATGTTTAGATTATTTATTTGTTGCCTTGAATTCCTTCTTCATTTTGTACCTTTGATTATTTCCTTTTTTTTCTCTTTTTTGGCTATGTGTGTGCATGCTTCATCTTTTGGAGCTTTTGTGTCTTGTGTTTTCGTTGGTTTGCTATTGAGCCATCACTTACTTTTCTTAAAATATTGTTTCTTAACTTCAAATATACTTTTAAAAACATTAATCTTACTTACTTAATAAGAAAATGTTGGATAATTTTTTTTCTTAAACATACTTTAAAAACTGTTGCAACTCCCGTTGCAATGTAAACATACTAAGCATTCTTTATGAAACTTTTCTTTTCTTAAAACTTTTCAAACACTATTCCAAACAGTATAAAAATTTTTCTTTACCAGTGGAAGACTTCTATATCCATATGTAAATCTTTACATCCGTCTATCGTAGCACCAAGCCCTTCAACTAGTTAAACTGGTTTTTTGTAAAACTACTTACAGTATGAAGGAACTTATAAAGAGCTTATGCTTAGTAAGTTCAAACATTAATTCACAAAACATTAAAGCATTCATCATAAAACTTTCCTCTTATAAACTTCCTTCTAAAACATGCTTCATTAATTCTTTTCTATGACAAAAAACCGCTTTTTCAGAGTTCTCACATTCACGGGACAATGGAAAGCCACATAATTTCAAGTTTCCCATGTAAGATTCATTGTTAAATGTATCAAACTGCTGGCCATGTGGTATCAGCCCCATTAGTTGGTTGTATGAGACGTTTAGAGGTGAAAGAAAGTAAAGAGAAATGAATTGCTCTAGCGTTCTTCTGGAGAGGTTGCTTGCGGAGAGATCTAATGCTTCAAGCCAAGCCACATTCATAAGAGACAAAGGGATGACAAGTTGAGTAGTAGTAGAGATGAGTTCTCGCCTATGCTATCTAGAACTTTGCCATGAAATCTGTCGTTTGATAGATCAATGGTGTTGCAGACGGTCAATTAGTTTCGCAGATACATATTACCATCAAAGTCATCCATAAAAATCGTCAAGTGTTGACAGTTGCCGGAGTTTTCCATTTACCCAGTTCTTGAACATATGTAGCACCTGTAACGGCACTCCAATTCGCAGATTATTCTGACGAAAGATCTCCAAAGTCAAAAACATGCAAAATCTACAAAGCCCCAAAATTTACCAGGAACCCATATAGGCCTAAAGAATTTGTTAGATCTTAATGCAAGTACGACCAACTTTAGTAATGCCTGTAAGAAAAAGGAAAATGTATCTTGCAATTGGTTTTTTGCAAGATCTAGTGCTCTTAATCCTCTGCATTTGGTCAATGATGGTGGAAGCTTCCCTTTTAATTGGTTTTGTCCGAGGATCAACCATTCCAAGTTGCACTCTTCTGTACAAATTTTTGGTATGCTCCCATGAAACTTGTTGCCCTCTATGTTTACTTGAGAGAGAGAGCTAGCAACATATTTGGGAAGAGTTCCTGTTAATCTGTTATGGGACAAGTCGAGAACACGTAGCTCGCGGAAGATATCAAACTCAAAATAGCCGGTTAAAATATTGAACTGAAGCAAAAGACCTCCCAGGTTTGTGAAATATTCTTGATACTGAGAGGGCCTATAAACGGGGTACTGGTTGTCATCCAGTAACAAGCACTTCAGAAAAAGTACCGTGAACAAAGGAGGAACAACTCCAATGAACAAATTCCCAGACAAGTTTAGTTTGATCATGGAATTGGACTAGCATATTGATTTTCTGAGAGATCCAACGAGAGAAGTTGGTTTGAATTTTCCAATGATATTGGAAATTTTCCATTGAAGAGGTTATCAGAAATGTCCACATGGCTTAGTTGGGTAAGTTTCCCCATGGAAGATGGAATTCAACCACTAAATTGATTAGAACCAAGCTTAAGAATAGTGAGCTTTGGAAGATTTTTGCCCAATGTCAACGGAAGAGAACCATTAAAGTGGTTAGATAAGAGGCCTATATATGTGAGTTGGGAGAGATTTTCTAGCATAGATGGAAATTGACTGTCAAACTCGTTTGAGAGGTCAAGATACCTGAGCTGAGAAAGGTTCCGCAATGTAACTGGAAGATTACTGTTAAATCTGTTGTATGATAAGTCAAGAAATGTGAGTTGATTCAGATTCCCAACCCAAGACGGAATAGCCCTTAAGAGTTCATAGTGTTGGAGATCTAAAACATTCAAGGACTTGAGCTACCAGACTCAAACAACCTTAGAAAAGTTACCAGACTCAAACGGAGGAAGAAAAATAATGAGATCATAGTTGTATGACACAATGATGGTTTGAATATGAGGCAATTGGAAGATATCTTGTGGAAACTCAACTTCTAGATTGCATCCACTAAGAGAGAGACGCGTCAACGAAGATAAATTTACTAGGGATTCGGGTACCGATGAATCAAATTTGACATCATCTAGGTGGAGTTCCGTTAAATTTGTCATATTTTGGACAAGAGTTTTCATGTCTAGCAAACTGGAAAATAGATAGTTTCCAGAAAGATCAAGTGAAACTAAATCCATCAACAATGAGAATTTTGAAGGGATGTTCCCAGAGAACATGGAGTTAAAGAGATTGAGATGAGTTAACCTTGAAAGCTGACTAAACGTGATTGGAATTTTGGAATAGTTGAAGTTGTTGATGGCGAGATTGAGTCCTTCAAGTTGGTCCAAGCTGAAGAGGCTGCAGTTAGAGGGGAAAGACCCTTGAAGCCCACTTTTGCTCAAGTCTAAGCTTATCACATGACCAGTTGGCATATTGCATGTCACACCATCCTATAAGTAGCAATCACTATTTTCTTTCCAAGTATCCATGTTCACTGGCTCAGACACATCACCAAAGAAAGGCCTCTGAATTGCAGACTCTCGTTTCAGTGGCAGCAAAGCGGAGCTTTGGTCGGTGCGGCATCTAAAGGCAAAAAGAGGATGCGAAACAACAAAGCAAAATGAAATGAGGTTAACCATGAGGAACTGATTTTGGCAAATGATTTTTCTCATTTTTTGGGAAGAGAAGGGATATCTTAAAGTCCGACGAGTCTTAGGAATGATGAGTGTTGGTTTTTACGTAAATAAAGCCTTACGTCTATGTTTGCTGTTTGAGATTATGACTTAATCATCTCACATATACATGCAGGTCAATGAACTTGGGATGAGTGATAGTACCTTCAGTCAATGCAAAACGAAGACTCAAAGAGCATCTCATGGATTTTTCAACGCCTGTAGTTTTTCTTTTGCGTGGGATTTGGGGGAAGGAAAATGTAGTCAAGCGCGCCATGTAAAAAACTAGTTTTTGGTTTAATGCTATTTTACTTTCTATTTGTTACAAAAACTGATTAGTGGACATGACTTGACCGCTTTGTTACATTACAATTATTTTTAATTCAGAACAATCACTCTTGATGTGACTTGGAACTTAGCACAGCAACCACAATTTCTTTGCCTCTCATAGATATAAATGGATAGTAACCAAGTGGGTTCAAAAAATTTAGAGACTCTCACAGGATCAAAAATAATTTAACAGAGTCTAACTCCAGAAATCTTCTTAGATTGAGACGCTGTTCGGAATTCCCATGCCAGTGAGCCCTCCTTCACTAGAAGGATACAACAAGGTGTATGGCATCTTAACTGGCCCAACTCTGTTCTTCAACTTCGCATCTTTGTTCATCCTCATAATCTTTTCCTCAATTTCCATTAGCTTCTTTCCAAACTTATTAAAGGCTTCAAGTACTTCGCCATCTGTTGTCCATTCTGGAGTGTCTCTTTGGCCAAGATACACCTCATCGGAAGAATGCCTTGACAGAATCTCAACAAGGGCAATGCCGAGAACTGAAAGGAGCTGCCCGGTGATTGTCTTCAGGAAGGCCTTTTCTGGGTCCGTCTTGAGCTCCTCATACTCGGGAGTGCCTTCTTTGGGTATTAAACGACGGCTCATTGAAGGGCGGTTTAGGGGGTACCCTCCATAAGGGTACTGGCCAAAGTTGATGGCTGCATGGAGAGCTGAGGCAATCCATATGATGGTTGTGCATGTTTCTATCAGCTCTTCAAGTGTCTGCATTTTGGGCCACCATGGCTCGTCTTTCTTGTCCCCATGGCCTACTTCTCTCAGCTCCTTCCACCATGATTGGAGCTCATGGTCATTTTGAACCATTTCATCCGTTTTGTAGTAGAAAGAGCAGTAGTCTTTGACCCATGTTTTGATGGCTGACCAGATCTCAAGCCCATCGACAGCATATGGATAGTCCTCTATGAGTAGGCGCAGACCATGTGGAGAGTTTTCATCTTTAACAGCCATTCCCCTGAAAATATTTAGAAAAAAAGAAAGTTTAGCTTGGAACCGGTGTTCTCAGATAATCCTTTATTGGTTAGACCCTAAATCATGCTAAAGTAATATCCCTGTAAAGTTAGTGAAGCACAAAGATTTACCTCTTGATCAGATCAACAGGGATTGCTTGGTCTGGAAATGACCATTCCTTGTAACTTGCAGAAGTCATTTCCATGGAATACTTTCCGGGAAAAACAGTGCACTCAAGTGCTCCTCCAGCATTAATCAGGATCTGCCTAGCAACTGCATTCAGATTCATGGTGTCACGGTAATGAGGGTGCAGTAGCTTGTGAATGGGGTGAATCACACTCATCTGTCTATTTGTTGCTATCACAAATGGCTCAATAGTCGCATGCGTATGCAACCTGAAATTTTAAAAAATACTAATAATAATAAAATGAAATAAAAGTTGTACATTCAAATTCATTTTAGTACAAAATTGAACTAAAAACATTTTTCTTTACACTAATTATTTCTTTATGATGTTATACCAGTGGCTGATGAGCTGATGGTAGCCAGAGTCATTGACGGCGACGTAAGCTTTTGCTAGTTGCCAAAGGGAGCCTTCGACGCCTTGGTTTGCTGGAGTGTAGACTTCGCTTGTGCAACCGAATTTATCTCCTCGAGGATGCAGCAAGCTCAGTTCAATCGCTAATGGCTTGAGAGTCCCGTCTTCTTGCAGGGAAAGGATTGTCCTGGTGGCATATATCTTTGTAGAGGTCGAGTTTATGCGCCTCAGGAATGGCATTAGAGTGTCATGGTGGTCTAATATGAACAATTTCTTGTTCTTTATTGCCTGTTGAACCGTGCCAAAAGTTAGTTCTAAAACAACTAGCCAAAGTCTTATGCTAATAAAAACAAGTTGAGAACATTCATTACCTCATCTATACTAAGCCCATTTAAGTTCTTCTCTATGTGTGCTTTGGTTATCTTGCTAGTATGATCTCCAAAAACATTAGGGTCTAGCTTGCTTGTTGGAGGAAATTGCTGCAGTTTAATTCAGAAAAAAGGACAATTTGTCAAGGATGAAAAAAGAGAACAAAATCTTTATATAAAAAATAAATGGTTTGAGTGTTTCTTTTCTTTGTTCTAATCCATTTGAAAATAGAGGCTGAAAGTATAATAAAATGGAAACCAAGTGTTACTTCGAGACGACGGATCATGACAGGGTTTATTCCAGCCAGCATTTCCCTTGCAAATTCTTCATCAGTACTCCAAGCAGTCTTATCCTCTACTCAAAATCATAAAATTGCCACAATTAAAGAAAGTAGTATATGAAGAAACATAGATTCTAATATATTATTGATCTTCTAATATGTATATATAGATTGCAATGTGCATTTTACCTTTAATCACTTGAGGAACTGGGAATTTGAGAAGCCGTTCGCCATCGGTTCGGAAAATCTCCTTGATTATCTCTGCAGGAGTACTGTCTCTAATTCTCTTAAGTAAACCCTCCGGCACCTCAACTCCTCCTTCATAGAGCTTAAGGACATCCTCAAAGCTGTCAAACTCGTTAGGAGTGCTGTTAAACATGTCTTCTAGCTCGGGCTTAAGGAATTGACCGATGGATTTCAGTGCATAAGCAAGAACGTCTGAAAGCTTTAAGTGACCGAATCGCTCATCTCTTGGAGCATAAATGTTTAAGCTCAGAAGAAGCTTCAACCGGGTCTCAACCTTGGGATCTGCTTACATTCAAAATAGAAGAAAAAAAAGAATGTAATTTAGAGGAATATTCAGTAACAACTATTACTCTAGTAACAGATATTCCAAACAAAAATTTATCTTAGTAAACAAGAAATGAAAAAAATAGTATTATCAGTGCCAAGAACAACTACCCTTCAGGCAATAGCAATAATCAAGGGAAAAAAAAAAAACTGTCCTTGATTGGTCATTGGACAGATTATAGTTGAAAAAGTATTAGAGAAGTACTAATAGTAAATACCCTAGTAACAGAAATCCAAAAACCACTTAACTTCTTACAAACATTTTCCCTACTTTCAACAAATGATGAAGAAAAAAAAGTTACCTGTTTTTGTTGGTGGTCGTCCAGTTCTTCCCCTGCGAGGATAAGGGTAATCAGGTGAGCCTCCAAGAACTGGACGTTTATACTTTGGACCTTTATCCGGATTTCCCAAGTCATTATAATAAGCATAATCATAAACTCTGTCCCATTCCTTAAGTTCTCCTTTTCCATCTCCTCTCAAGTTCACTAGCTCTTCTTCTCTATACTTGCGCAACGTAGCAGGCATTTCACTCGGAAGATAAGTCTGCAAATTCATTGACAAACACTCTTTTAACATTCACGGAGTCTTTTGTGTATTGGAAAGAAATGTGGTTTTTAATCTGGTAAAATGATCACCTTGTTTGTGAAGAAAATGCGATCATTCTTGTACTTATCGGTAGGGTAAACCCAGGAGTTGCAGACAAAGTGGAGTCTACCATGGCCTGGAACGTTTTCTAGAGTGAGAGTCTTCAAGTAAAACTCACTGTGGTGTTCATTTCTGATTATGAAAGCTCCAGGAACGCCGATCTTCTTGTCCCAATCGAAGTTGACTTCGTATGCAGAGTCCCCTGCTGTTAAGGGACTGATTGTTGTGATCCAATCTTCCAAATATGCTGGCTTCCCAACTCTTCCTCTCATCCCATTTTCTACAAAAAAAAAAAAAAAAAGGTCAAAATACTCAAATTTTAAGTAAAGCTGATGAGAGTACAATAACATGTAACATGTCCTCAAAGCAAGAATTCTGGTCAAAGTGTTACAGTGCCTGTTAAGCTGGTTCTAGAGACTATAAAAGTGAAAAATTCATTTGCAAAGAAACTTGGATTTGTGTTGGTTGTCTTAAAGTTAATGATGACTTCTGATTGGAGAAAGAAATTTTTTAATGCTGTAGCTGAAAATGGAAACATAATTACATACGACTTGGAAGTCATGTTGGTAAAAACAAAAAAACAAAAAAAAAAAAATCTCAATTTTTTCGCCTGTGGGAGTAAGTTTAGCATTGACCCTTCACTGTCAGTAACATGCATGAAACTGTTTTAACGATAGAAAATTTCTTAATGAATTGTTAAATTATAAAATTGGATTTTGGATGGATTTGGTGATGAAATATTGTAATTTGGCCGACTTGGATCTCGGCCTTAAAAAATCAGGTATATTTTTTGCTTTTCTTGTATTGGGAAATGGTTTTTTTTTTAAGTTAAAGCCAATGTCACAATTAATGTACCGTAACAAACAAAAATAATGCCAACAACAAATTAAAAAAAAAAAAAAAAAAACAACAACCAGTCTAACAAAACGAGAGGATATATTAATATAGAAAAATACTAAAAAAAATTCAGTGACTATATATGATACAGATTCGTCAATAATTTGTAGTTTACAGAGTCTATAAGTGAATTTTTGATTGCTTAAAAATGAAATGACAAATGCAGGAAATGAATGGCTCGTTTAGTTCATGATTCAAACAGAAATTCAAATTTTTTATTAGAGAAAAAAATGAAATAAAAAGATTTGGACTATATTTTAAACCGCGAATCAAACGGGCTCGAAATGTCAGTAAGGTGATTAGTGATTCTGGCTCATCAAAAGGTGTTTAGAGTAAAAGACATTGGGTTTAGATAATTGGGGGACAGAACAGACTCTTGGGGTTTTTTTTTTTTTTTTTTTCTTTTCTCTTTTTCTTTTGCATTATTCTTTAATAACTCAGCCATTAAATTATTTATCATACGTCAGTAAACTCATCTTGAAGAAGATACATAAAGACAAGTGTTTATAAAATCAATAAACAAACAAATAATAAACTAAAATAAAATAATAAAGTTGTGGGTACAACTCACCAGGGTCAGCATGAACAGAACTGACAAGCTGTAGAGAAACTCCTCGGCCCACCAACTCATGAAACCGATCAAGAACCGCCGCGTTGAAGTCATTGAAGTCCAGAACGTTCTTCTTCATCAACACCACTTTCCCTTTTATCTTCTTGGTCTTCTTTTGATCATCGTGATCCGCACTAGTACTAGTCTGGGCTTCATCGGTACTGGTCCGGTTACGGAACGACTTGGCTGATCTCGTCATAATCAGACTAGTCTCCTCCGACGTCTCATGATCAGCTGATTTCAACGGCTGAGATCTCGTCGCATCGGTGAAGCAGAAACGACGCCCGCAGCTTGTTCTGGTCGGCAGAAGAAATGATGATGGCTTGTTTTTGGGTGAAGTGAATGAGCTGAGAGGAGAAGTGAAATTACAATTGCAACGAAGCATATTGTCGCTTTTTGACGATGATCTTGGTTTGAAGAGAGAAAGATCTGAAGAAGTGGTTGAAGAAGAGGAGAGGAATATAGATGATATTACGAGGGAGTGAATGATGAATGAAGAATGAAATGGATCGATTGGTGTTTGTGTATTTAATGGGGATCTATATTCGGGCTCTTTCTCTCTCTATGTATTTGTGTACATAAAAAAACAAGGATTGGGTATTAGACTAAGATGCTTATTGTTATGTTCATACGAGATTTATTTTTTATTTTCGTATACTAAAAACAAAACTAAACAGTGTGATGGGGTTATTGTATAGTTAAGACTTTATCAACTTTGTCTGTTGTGGGGTTGACTGAGATAAAGGAGAATAAGTACCTTCTTTGTGCTCTTTCTTTTCTTTTTCTTTTTTTAATTTACTTTTTGGATCTTTTTAAGGACACTTATAGCGTATTTCTTTAACAGTTAGATCTTATCAAAATCACCTACGAAAAAAAATTTCACTAGTATAAAAAAAAAATTTAACCATCGTTAAAAACTGTTATAAAAAAAAAAATGACGATAGTTCTCAAATCATCATCAAATCTATAGTTGTTATATGTTGACTATAATACGCATGTGATAAATAGGCACACTAAACGACAACTTTCTCAGTTTGTTATTTTGAAAACGGTTTTTATAAAAACCATCATTAAAAATATAAAAAATTATTTATCCTAAAAATTTTCCTTGCTTAAACAACGATTTCCTCAAATATTATTCATAAACTACAAAAACATGATTTATGTTACATAAACAACAAAAATAACGATGTTTAAGGAAAAATAATAAAATTCCTCATTTTATATATAATAAATGCATTCCCAAAAAAATCATAAACAAGATTTCTCTACAAAAATCTAGATTTTTCTACAAAATCTAAGAAAAAAAAATACTTAAATGCAAAGAAAAGCTCATCTACATTAAAAAAAAAAAAAAGAAAACTTAATTTTTAAAGAAAGGAAATCTTTAAGGATTCGAAAAGTACTCTAACTCTTGTGAGAAATAATCACTCAATACAATGAATGAAACAAAGAATAGGGAAGAAAGAAACACCAAGAACATAAGATTTTATACTTGGTTCGGATCAAAATAGGATCCTATATCCAAGTCAGGGCTGTTGAGCCCTAGTCAGACTACTATATGAAGAATTTTTACACACTCAGTTGCAAGATTCTCAAGAACACTTAACCCAATACCAAGACGACTCTCACCTAGTGCAATGTAGCTCTCGATTCTCAACTTACACCGGAATGAAAGAATACAATGCTATTTAACCTGCATTTCTCCTCATTTATACCTTGCTCAACTCTTCTATTAAATATACAGTATACACACATATATATGCTTAACATACACCAAGAGCCAATAACATAAGGACACCTCATAAAACAAGTGTTAAGCATAAGCTATAGTCCCGAGCTTAAATACACCTGATCAAGAGAACCTATTAACCGACTCTAACAACTCAATCAGAGACAGTTTTCTCACAATTCTTCACCTTGGCTCTTGATTGATAACACTTCAGCAGTTCTAACTAGAGCATCCTCACAAGTTAGCTAGTTTATTCAACCAATCTCACTAAGCTCAAGGCTTCCTTGAACTTACTTATAGGAACAATCTTGGTAAGTAGATTAGCTGGATTAACATCTGTTGAAATCTTCTTTACCAATACCTGTTTCCTAGTTACAACATCTCTTAGAAAATGTAATCTGACATCTATATGTTTCGTGTTTTCATGAAACACTAAGTTTTTTGACAAATGAATTGCACTTTGTGAATCACAAAATACTGTCACATTTTCTTGATGTATTCCCAACTCACCAATCAGCCCTTTTAACCAAAGAGCTTCCTTTATAGCCTCTGTCAAAGAGATATACTTAGCCTCAGTGGTAGACAAAGCCACTATATGCTGCAGACTTGACTTCCAACTCATAGTGTTTCCACCAACAGTAAAAACATATCTAGTCAAGGATCTTCGCTTGTCTAAATCACCAGCACAATCAGAGTCATACTAACCAGTGATTTCAAAGTTCTCCCTTCCATTGCCTAAGTAAGTTAACTTTAAAGTACCTTTGTAGCCATTTAACTGCCTGTCAATGAGCGCTGCCTGGCTGACTCATATGCCTATTGAGGAGCCCTACCGCATAGGCAATATTCGGTCTAGTAAAAACCATGGCATACATCATGCTACCAACTGCACTTGAGTAAGGCACTGATTTCATATGAGCTGCTTCTAACTCCATATCTTGAGGCTTAATTGCACTGAGTTTGAAGTGAGCACCAATAGGAGTAGTTACAACCTTGGCTTGCTGCATGCCAAAAACACCAGTTGTCTTATTCGAATAATCAAACTGTGATAAAGTCAAAATACCCCTTAATCTATCTCTTGTAATATCCATTCCAAGGATCCTCTTAGCTGGTCCCAGGTCCTTCATTTCAAATTTTGTGTTCAACTCCACCTTTAACTTTTGAATCTCATTCTTATGTTTACAGTCTATAAGCATATCATCTACATAAATTAGTAAGTAGACATAGGACTGATCTTCTAGTTTCTGCCAATACACACAGCTATCAAATTTGGATCTCATAAACCCCTTTTTCAACATGAACTCATCGAATCTATGATATCACTGTCTGGGTGATTGTCTTAACCCAAACAGTGATCTTTGCAGCAGACATACCTTTTGTTCTTTGTCTTGCTCCTCATATGCTTTAGGCTGGCTCATGTATATTCTTTCCTTAAGAGTGCCATGAAAGAAAGTAGTTTTTACATCTAATTGCTCAAGTTCCAAATCATAGATAGCAGTCAAAGCTAATACTACTCTAATTGATGTGTGCTTCACAGCTGGAGAAAACACCTCATGAAAGTCCACCCCTTCCACTTGGGAGTACCCTTTAGCAACTAACCTGGCTTTAAATCGAGCTTCTTCAACACCTGGAATACCTAGTTTCCTTTTGAAGACCCATATGTAGTCAATTACTCTTTGCCCTTCTGGTCTCTCAACCAAAACCCAAGTCTTATTCCCATTTAAAGATGACATCTCTTCTTCCATAGCTTTCTTCCATTTATCCCAATCATGGCTTCTTAATGCTTCTTTGTAGGTTGCTAGTTCATTTGACTCCATACCTTTTCCCACATTTGGTGCAAAAGCAATAAGATCAACATTTGCAAACCTTGAAGGAGGTTTGATTTGTCTTCTGGCTCTATCTCTAGACAAAAGGTAATTTTGTTGTTAATCTTCATTGTTTGGAGTTTGAACCCCATCCAGATCTTCAAGTATATCAATGTCAGTTATTGATTGATCAGTCACATCTAGGGGATCTTGGTCTTCTCGATTTGTTCTATCTGAAGGATAGGAGCTCCACCTTGAATTAAGTCACCTGTAGGTTCTTTAGTTCCATGTATTTCAACCTGTGTCAAATGAGTCTACTCAACTTGTTCAAAGCTGGCTATTTCTTTAGAAACTTTGTAAGTTTTATATAAAACATTCTCATTAAAAATGACATCTCTACTACCAACACACCTTTTATCATCTAACAACCAAACTCTGAAACCTTTTACTCCATAGGGATAGCCAAGAAAGATACATTTCTTAGCTTTAGGATTTAACTTTCCCTGCTTTATATGAACATAAGCAACATATCCAAAAGTTCTTAAATAGGAATAATCAGGTTTTTAATTTGACCAGATTTCATCAAACACCTTGAAACCAAGTGCTGAATATGGGGATTTGTTAATTAGATGATAGGCTGTTGAGGTAGCCTCAGCACAAAAACTTTTAGGCAACCTAAACTCATCTAACATACATCTAACCTTATTCATAATAGTTTAATTCATTCTCTCAGCCACAGATGTATGGTGCCTTGAAATACCATGCATTGAACAATATGAATTAGATTCATCACTACAAAATTCCAATCCATTATCAGTTCTAAGCCTTTTAATCTTCTTACTAGTTTGATTCTCAAGAAGAGTTTTCCAATCAATAAACACATTAAAGGCTTCATTCTTTGCTTGAAGAAAATAAATCCAAACCCTTCTAGAATAATCATCTAAAAAAGTTATAAAGTATTGACAGTGTGACAATCAAGAGGTACCTTAGGGGAACCCCACAGATCAGAATGAATGTAGTCAAGGATGGACTTTGTGTTATGAGTTGCAGCAGTGAATTTCAATCTTTGAGATTTACCAAGCACTCAGCTTTCACAGAAATCCAAGCTTGTAATATACTTAAGGGTCAAGATGACCTTGTTTTCCCAGTTCTTGCAAACCTCTCAGGTTCATATGGCCAAGCCTTTTATGCCATAGAGTAGTCTAATCCTTACTGTTATCAGAAACCGCATCTTTTCCCAATACTGTTGTCTAATAAAGGATATACAACCCCTGCTTTAGAGATGCCTTCATAACCACCAGAGAACCTTTGTTACCTTAAGTATTCCCTTCTCAACCTTATAACATCAGCCATTTATATCCAGACTCCTTAAGGATATCAGATTCCTTTTACAGTCTAAAATATGCCTTACTTCAGTTAATAATTTCACAAAAGCCATCCCACATCTTAAGTCTTACTGAACCTATCCCTTGTATTGAACAAGAGACATTATTGTCCATTAGGACTTTCCCAAAACTCTCCTCCTGATAGGAAGTAAACTAGTCCCTC
This sequence comes from Artocarpus hirsutus, assembly GCA_946598075.1. Lineage (NCBI taxonomy): Eukaryota > Viridiplantae > Streptophyta > Magnoliopsida > Rosales > Moraceae > Artocarpus > Artocarpus hirsutus. The sequence continues at coordinate 43,014 of CAMOHE010048572.1, read as the reverse complement.
CTCGGAGTCATATGAAAAGTGCAGCCAGTATCCAAGATCCATTCCTCTTGTGGATCATCATTGAAAATAGTTAAAACATCAATCACTTCATACCCTTCAGTAAAGTTTGTAGTATCTTAAGGGTCAGTTTGATCATTCTTGGAATTTTTGGCTCTTCTTTGTGGACAATTTCTTCTGAAGTGCCCTTCCTTCTTACAAAACCAACACACCTTTTTGGTTCTTGATTTAGATCTTGAAATGGTTTTGGTTTTTGTTGAATGATCTCTTCTATCCAAAGGCCTTCCTCTAACATTCAGTCCTTCTACATTGAACTCTGGAATTGGCCCTTAAATCTAATTCCTTAGAGTAAGCAACTCCCATTACTTCCTCCAGAGACAACATTTCTCTCCCATACTTGAGGGTGTCTCTCAGCTGCTCATACTGCTTTGGCAAGGCATTCAATAAGAAAATGGCCTAGTCTTCCTCTTTGATGGTGACCTCAAGATTTTTAAGGTCTAACAACAACTTAGTGAATTCATCTATATTCTCATTAATTGTCTTGTTTTCATCCATCTTAAAACCATAGAATCTTTGTTTCAAATAGATTCTATTCGGGAGGGATTTGGTCATATATAATTGTTCCAATTAATTCCACATATCACAAGCAGTCTTTTCTTCTACATCTTTTCTCAAAATTTGATTGCTTAGGCTTAAAACAATAGTGTTTCTTGCTTTCTTAAGTATCTCACCTTTATTTGCGACTGTGTCAGGAATCTTGGACTCGCCCTTCAACGCCTCATCCAGACCAAGATTGTCGAGATGTACAATCATCTTTTCCCTCCACAAGTTGAAGTCGTTCTTGCCATCAAACTTTTCAATCTTGAATTTTGATGCCAACATTATCAATTGGATCTTTTGGCCAGGAATGAATCCACTTGAATATGCTGATGTCTCTTATGGAAGTGAATGAGAATGTTTCGAGGATCGAAAATGGCTCTGATGCCAATTTGTGAGAAATAATCACTCAATACAATGAATGAAACAAAGAATAGGGAAGAAAGAAACACCAAGAACACAAGATTTTATACTTGGTTTGGATCAAAATAGGCTCCTACATCCAAATCAAGGTTGTTGAGCCCTAGTCAAACTACTATATGAAGAAGTTTTACGCACTCAGTTGCAAGATTCTCAAGAACACTCAACCTAGTACTAGGACGACTCTTACCCAATGCAATGTAGCTCTCAATTCTCAACTTACACAGGAATGAAACAATACAATGCTATTTAACTTGTATTTCCCCTCATTTATACTCTGCCCAACTCTTCTATTAAATATACAGTATATACACATATATATACCCAACATACACCAAGAGCCAATAACATGAGGGCACCTCATAAAACAAGTGTTAAGCACAAGCTACAGTCTAGGGCTTAAATACACCTGATTAAGAGAACCTATTAACCGACTTTAACAACTCAATCAGAGACAGTTTTCTCACAACTTTCATTTGTCAAGGTAGTGGCAACAAATATGGTGGTGAGATCTTGATAGCATGGTTATGTGGGTCGCAACGGTGGTAGTGATGGTGTGAGTTGAGAAAGTGAGGTGTATATAAGAGATGAAAGGGGGATTTGAGAAAAAAAGAAAGCCATCAAGTTTTGGGAAGCTAGAATTAGAAAGAGAGAGTTGAAAGGTTAAGAAGAGAGAGAAGGGAGAATTTGAAGCAAAATTTTACAGTTTATAAATTAAGGAGAGAGGGATTGAAAAGGATCTTGATTATAGAAAAGAAAAGAAAATCTGAAATCTTTTTCAAAAATTGATGAGCGGGAAAAGTCCTCTCATTTTTTAAAACAAAATTGACATTAGACATGGACATGTTTGTCATCTAATATGTAAGTACAAAATTTTAAAATAAGAACATCTTAGTGCCACATCTTTTTAGTACATTATATGATTTCTTTTTTATAAAATGTAATTAAATAGGTATAATTTCATACGAAATTTGTAGTAGTCTCGTGGAAATAAATGAGCTATGATGCAGGTTTGACGGCTATAAAATATAGCTCAATCGGTAGCACCATTTTTTCATTTTTCAAGTCCGACTTAGAAATCTCTCTCTCTAGTTTTTTACAATGGATGCTCATATCAATAACACATGTATTTGACTATTGAATATAATCACAATTACATTAAAATAAAAAGTATGGATAACAAACAGCTTTAGATATAACCTAACGACTTAAAAATATAACTTTGTTGAAAGCTTACTTTTCTAATCCTACCGTTAAAATCTCTTTTATTTTTTGGGAAAAACATGGGAGAAAAAAATCTAGCACGCATATTATATATATATATAGGCTTTTATTTGGTTGTATTATGAGGACATATTTCTATGTAACATAACATTAATATAACATCTATTTAACATGACTCTTGTATTGGAAGGATATAATCAACGATGAAATTTAAATTCCAAAGAAATATCAACTGAAGTATCAATAACAATAAAAATTGACGTAAAATACAGAGAGTTATCTTAAAACATTTTATTTTTGAATAAGACTTTAAGAAACTCTAAAAATGTTAATAATACATATTTTAGATGAAACTGTTAACCAAAATATTAAATATATAATAAATTATACAAGTACTTTACATGCATAATTTTATACAAGATAATAAAACATCAATTACAAAAAGAGTTTTTAGGATTTTCAAAAGTATCTAGAATATCTTTTTGGTTTAAACAATATTAATACCAAAACATGAAGTTTGAATAGTTTTTTCTATAATTCTAAACATACCATACTACTATCTCTGAGTCATAGCAAATTGCGAGTAAACTATATCACTAAGAAGTGAAGTTACTAAGAAGTAAGAAATAATACTAATTTTCTTACTCTTTAGTTCTCTTTGTAGATTTGGCAACTCTATTATATAATAATCATGATGATTTTAAAGACTACGAACTATATTAAGTAAATAGAAAATAATTTTATAATATTGAATGTAAATTTATAAAAGACTACACTAAAAAGAATTAAAGTGACATGAATTTTATAACATTTCAAAGTAATTGAAAAATAAATATGAAGTACGGATGTGTTGTCACAGTTTTGCTGATATTTTTGTGAAAATTTCCATAAAATGTCTAGATACTTTATCATTTAACATTATAAATTTTACATAAATCGACATTTTCATTAAAATATTGATATCCGCTACTATTTTCATTGAAATTTCTAGATATTCTGTAGAAAGGATATGACACCCCTATTTATATATCAGTACTTTCAAAATATGGAAATTTCGGTAAAAATATAAATGAAAATGTCAAATTTTCAATTCTTGTATATAACAACATCCAAATGATGATTAAAAATATTCCTTCATCCATATTATATATACAAGCTTTTTCTTCGGGAAACAAGTAAGAAACACATTAGTATAATATTTATTTACGTAACACTTGCATTGGAAAAACATAACAACATCCAACACTTGTTATACTTCTACAATATTAGTGTTACGCTAAATAACTATCGTGTCATATTTTTTATTCTGTGTTATGTGAAAGTACAGTGCTACTAAAAGTACTATGGACAAGCCATATTATATATATATATATATATATATATATATATATTATAAACTAGGCTGTTTAAGAGAGCATGGAGATTTATTTTTAGAGGATAGAAGAAGATAAGTTCACGACGGCTATCAAAAGTAGTTGAATTATTCAAAAGAACATATGCCAAAAGTTGAGTTTAGGATAGATTAGAAAATAAATACTTACCACTTGATTCTATTAGCAATTGTAACCAAGTTCACATGTTACTATTTGCGAACCTACCAGCACAGTCTTTCATGTCAACTTAATAAAGCAAATAATGAAGTTCCAAAATTTTCATCTTATTTATGTGTGGATTTGTGTATGTGTGTGTGTGTTGTGTATGTTTCCAGGTATTAAGAAGTTTCTGATTGAAGAACTTTAACTTTATTCTTTAATTCTTAGCAACACCTAGCATCCAATACCACATCTTCAAGTTGCATATTTACTTATGTTTGCTATACTTTCGGCTTCCGTTAGATTTTAAATTTTAGATATAGTGTGATCAGTATAAACAGAATACTGGATGATCTGCTGGGATTGTCAACCATTTCATGGTAGAACTATTGCTAGTGGATTAGGGCAGACCGATGTTTGGACGGTGATGGGCGGTTGCTCCACCTAATTTCTTTTTTCTTTAATTTTATATATGAAAGCTAATGAAATTTGTAGTTCGTCTTCTAAAATTTTGAAAATCCATGTTTGCTACACTTTATAATATGTGTAATCTCTCCTTTAACCTATGCATGAAATCTGATGAAATTTTTAACATATGCCTCGTAACCTCTCTCGCCTATTTTCCTCTCCACTCCTTCTGGGTGGATACCATATTTCTTGTAGATAACTTAGGCTAGACGTGTTCTCTTCCAATTTTTTTCATCCCTATATCATTTTGAATTTTGATGATCTACTCTAAAACCACGTTAAAGGCACCACTTTTTTTTTTTTTGGTTTTTTTTAATTCCATATGTGCATTTTTGTAGTGTGTAAGTGTGAACATGCAGTTTTGCACGTGGCTCTTACTTTTACTATCTTAAAAAAAAAAAACAGGACATTTACTCTAAAATAAAGCCAATGAGAGAATAGCTTTAAATAATCTATATTTGACACTTGTAAACCATAGTTTTTTAAGCTGGAGAATTGCATTAAATGACAAAAAATAGACTATGCCAAGGATCTGTATTCATTTGTTTATTGAGCAATTTAATTGAATATTTTTTTATCACAAAAAAAAAAAAGACTCGGATATATGTATGGATTGAAAGTTCTCAACGTAGTCAATAATAATTTTTAGATTAATGGTTATGTGACAGCAAATATGAACACACGAATATAAAATTATATGCACCTTGTGAAAAAAATGGAGATAAAAAGAATATAAAATTAAATTTTCAACAAATGCCACTTGTAATCCTTAAGTAATTCTTTTTCTTCTTGACGTTACTTTATCCATGCATTTCTTTTGCCGACCGGTTTGTGAAGAGACGTTACGATCGAGATTGAATGTCTAGCTTTTTCCTTTGACCAACTTGGAAAGGTTCATGATTAACCATGATGTAACTGATCATGGCCGTCATGTATTTGATGGTAATTTCTTATTTGTTCCCAAAAGGTGCCAAGTATTGAGTATTGACTAGGATGCTTCTCAATTCTCATGATGTCCAGACGGGTATTTTCCATGCATACATACAAGATATATAGAAATATATATATATATATATATGTTTGTGTGTGTATTATAATTAAAAGACTTGGTCACGTTATAGGATAGTATTGAGACTCTAGACAACTTTTATTTTCTTCTCTTTTTTTTTTAAATAAAACTCATTGAGAGGCTCTTAAATTAAATACTAATCGATGCCCTTGTCCTGTTTCTGGCAGTTCATTAAGGACCCCATGTAAATTCAGCTTTATGCTTTTCTTTAATATTTTTCTCTTTTTTTTCCTTTTGGAATATTAAAAAAGAAAGCACTATGCAGTTTCCAAGAGCTCATACTCAGTTTTGACAAGTCCTTAAAGACTTTCTAAAAGTGCATTATTTGATATAAAGGAGTCAAGTGCAGAATTAGAATATAAACATATGCCCGACAAAGGCAAATACTCAAAGGACGGGCTAAGATTCTCAGTTAAATCAGAGAATAAATGTTTTAATTTGCAAGTTTTAGACAAGAATATAGTATAATGTTAAGGAACTCAATAAAGCTCAATAAAGTAGATTTTAAGTGTACATATTTGGCTTATCTTTTAAGTGTACAGATTTGGCATATCTCAAAAAGAAATATGAAACTGACGTGAAGTATATAAGGTTAATCCCACAGACGGTGTTTAGATTTACCTTTAATTCAACTTTAATCCTTAATGTTTGAAAAGGCTCGTTTTATTATCTGACTTATTATTGTGTTTCAATTTTGACCTTTCTATTAATTAAGTGTGAAATATTTAACAGAAAATTTTTAAATTGTCATGTTTTAATTTGGTTTGTAATATATTATTTTCTTTTATTTTTTTCCCTTCTATTATAATAGACTAAGGATTCAAAGGCGTCATTTTAAAGTTTTCTGTTAATATTTAATATCTAACTAATGAGGGGTGAAACTAAAACAAAGCAATAGATTAACGAGTAAACTAAAACTTTTTAAATGTTAGGACTAAAAATAGGATTGGTAATAAACTTCAGGATCATTTTTTCCCCTTAATTTATCAAGTATTTCTTCCGTACAAAAAGAATCACACGCATACTTGTATTTGTTTAAGTGCATGACATATATAGACAACGAGAAAGGTTACATTATAATATATGGTTACGCGACTATAGGCGTGATCACACAATCATAGAAATATTATAACGCCCAACTAGTGCCTTTTTGTTCTTATGCAATTGTTCGTTCTTGCTGTTCCTAACCTCCAGTCTACGTATTAATCTAAGATTTTGATTGGTTTTCTGGACAACTTGCATACGTTAAATTACATTATCAACAATTTGAAAACAATAAATTCCAACAATCACATAAGATTTTGATTGGTACACAGTGGCAAAGTTGGGTACACTGAATCTATCAAAAAAAAAAAAAAAAAACAAATCTTGTGTCCCAAACTTATCCTATGTATTTGATGAAAATATCTTCTTGACAGATGATAGAAGGCTATTTTACCAGGCAAATTTTTAAAACAGTCCAAGAAATATAAATTTGAATGTTATATGGACATATCTCTTTATGAAGACTTAAGAGTTAAGATAGGCTGGCTGAAGATTAAGAAATTACTTGACGGAAAAGAAATGCTGATTGGTCAAGTTCTTTCTTCGTGGAAGGAGCGAAAATAGAATTTCAACTTTTTGTAGATTTGAATCTCTTTTTACCAGACAGACCTGAAAGCAACTTTCTTAATTTCAGTGATCAAACTTGAATTGTATTCTTTTGGGTCCTAGTCAGTTCGGTTGTTGGTTGAAGTGGTCAAGGCCTACCTGCGTGGACCTCACAAAAAAAACAAAGAGGCATTCTTATCCATCAATAAAAATCAAAGATAAATTTTATTTTTGTCCCTTTAAATTTTAGTCAGTTTAGCACTTAATTTTTCAAACTTCAAAAACTGATATTCACATCTCTTGAACTTTAAAACGTTAGCAAAAATTCCTTTTTTTTGACGTTCAGTTTATAAGTTTTATTTTTAGCCCGCGAACTTTAATAATTATGTCATCTTATCCCATAAACTTCAAAAACTGGCCTTTTTATCTCTAAAACTTTTTTTTTCATTTTCTTATCTAGTCTATAATTATTCACACAAGTCAAAACTTAAGTTCTCACCTAAATAGTAGTTTTTTGTATCATTTAACGTTCATTTTTGTTAATAGTAATTTATATACGCCTATGCACATATACACATATTTGAAATATATATATATTATATGCATATATATTTTGTTTGCATATTCTTTTATATTTTTGCTTGCAATTCATTTTTCTTTTCTTTCATTTAGTAAGCAAAGAATTCCAAAAAAAAAAAAAAAAAGACACAACCTTCTAGAAAACGACACAACATCAAAAAAAGGTGGGTTAAAATTGTTAACTCAGTTCACAATTTGACTCATGGGTGAACAATTTGAGTTTTGACTTACATGAAGAATTGTTAACTAAAAAAGAAAAGAAAAAAAGTTTAAGCGTTAAAATTTTTAGTTTTTGAATTTTAGAGGGTAAGATGATATATTTACCAAAGTTCGAAGGGCAAAAATAAAATTTTATAGACTAAATGTCACAAAAAGGGGATATTTTTGTTAATATTTTAAGATATTTTTGCTAATATTTTAAGTTCGAGAGACATCTTTGCTAATGTTTTAAAGATCAAAGGGTATACATGCTAGTTTTTAAAGTTTGAAGACAAGGTGACAAGCTAATCAAAATTCAATGGGTAAAAATAAAATTTATCCAAAAATCAATGAGAGACTAGAAATTGGAAGAAGCGCAGAAATGACCAAGAACTTGACCAAGTTGACACCGTCCAACGGAAGGGCTTCCATGATGGCTTAAATTACTTTTTTAAAATGAGATTGATGTATAGAACTGAAGAGAGAAAGGAAAAAAGAGACGAGAAAGGAGGAGAAGAAATTTGGAAGAGAAATTAGAAGGAAACTCAGAGAAAATATGGAAGAGGGAATCAGAGAGGGAGAAATAGTAATAAAGTTCGTATTCAATGTCCATTCATAGTTCTGCCTTGTACAGTAAAAACGTATCCAAATTATAAGCTAATTACATAATTGAAATGGGAAACAAAATATACCAATTATAGCCTATTTGGGAAAAGATGGTCTTAACTGTTATTTCAGTTATGAACACTGTAAAATTTTTAAATGCTACAGTAAAAAGAAGAAATTACCATAACGTAAAGTTTTTATATACTACAATAAAAACAGTTTTAATTAATAGTTCTAACCACTATCCTATGAACATAAGATCAGAAATCTGTTCATATCAATTTCCCCATCAATAAAATCAATCCTAATTTATTTTTATGTCTCCGCGTAAAATAAGTTCGCACACTTGACACGTGATCTGCATTGCAAACTCATTAAATAAGTAAGAAAAGACACTATGTTTCAACCACCAAGGACCCCAGAGGCCAAACCAAATATGATAGAAAAATCAACCAGAAAAAGGGCATTGATGAATCAAAGGACTCACTACAGTATAAACAAAACCTAGGCGGACAAATTAATGCTCTCATTTAAGGAAATGGCTTGTTTTTAGAACAGGAAGATGTCCAATTCCCTAGGGGAGAGGCCAAGCTCTATTGACAAAGCAACTTGAAGGAGAACATAAGCCCACAACTTTTAGCTTATCGTTAAAGCACCTTCTAATCGGTGTGATTAGTGCTAAAAGGAATTTTATTATTCCTGACTCCATTGCCAAAGAACAAAGCTGTGGATAAACCAAGGAACTCCAGAATAATGAAATATTTTAGCTTACTTTTTTTTGGAAAAATCTTGATTTGTTTTTCCATTGTTTAACCATGTTCGAGAAAGAACTGATTTCGGGTTTTTGGAGAAGATCTTGCACATACAGATGACAGATATGACTAATAGAAATGCCACAAGCATCTCTACTTGCAAATTCCCTTGTCCAATTAGGCCCTACTCCTTTTTCCTGGAAAAAGAAAAAGAAGACGAATAGAAATATTAAACAACAACCTCAAAAGAAGCTTTTTGCTGAGGCAGAAAGAGCTAGATTGATATGCTGTTAGGAATTCCCCTGGCTGTGAGTCCCTCTTCGCTTGAAGGGAAGACCAAAGTGTATGGAAACTTGACCGACCGCCTTCGTTCTTCAGCTTCTTGTCGTTGTTCCTACTCATAATTCTGTCCTCAATTTGAGCAAGTTTCTCTCCAAATCTCTCAAAGGCCTTAATTGCTTCAGCGTCTGCAGTTCAGGAGTGTCTTGCTGCCCAAGATAGACCTCATCAGACGCATGCCTAGACAAAATTTCAATGAGCCAAACCCTGAGAAGGGTCTGCTCCTCAGCAGTGATTGTCTTCAAGAAAACCCTATAAGGGTCAGTCTTAAGCCCCTCATACTCTGGAGTACCCTCTTCGGGCATGAACTGAAGGCTTTCTGTTGGGCGGTTCCGAAGGTAGCCTGCATAAGGGTATTGCACAAAATTGACTGCTGCGTGGAGAGCAGAAGCAATCCATATGATTGTGGTACATATCTCTGTCAAATCTTCACAAGTCTGCATTGTAGGCCACCAAGGCTAGTGTTTCTTGTCCCCGTGACCCACCTCTTTGAGTTCCTTCCACCATGCTTGGAGCTCTAAGTCTTTCTGAACAATACCATCAGTCTTGTAGTAGAAATAGCAATACTCTTCGACCATGTTTTAATTGCAGACCGGATTTCAAGCCCATCAATAGCAAATGGATAGTCCTCTATCACAAGGCGAAGACCATGTGGAGAATTTGAATCCTTGACTGCCATTCCTCTGCATACAGCCAAAGAATATAGCATTTCTATGAACTAAAATCTTAAAAACTATGCATGCTAATTTTCAGATCATTTCCTTAAGTTTGTGAATATTAGTAAATGGTTAATACTAGTTTTTGAAATGGAACTAATAATTTTCACTCTGAAAGCAAAATGATGACCTAGACTTTGATGATTTACCTCTTGATGAGATCCGCTGGGAGAGCTTGCTCAGTAAAAACCCAGTTCTTATAAACGACTGCTGACATTTCCATGGCAAACTTTCCTGGGAAAACCGTAAACTCCAGAATGCCCTCAGCGTTAATGAGAGTCTGCCTAGCAAGGGTGTTTATGTTCATCGTATCATGGAAGTGAGGCTGCAAGAGTTTGAAAATTGGATGGAGTGCACTGATCTGCCAGTTTGTTGCTATCACAAATGGCTCAATCACAGCATGAGGATTCAACCTGCAGCCAACCCCAAGATTATGAACAAATACAAGAAACTGATCTATTTCTCTGAATCTTTCTTAGAGACGAGAGACTAATTACCAATGACTGATTAGTTGATGATAGCCAGAGTCATTAACAGCCGCATAAGCTTTGGCCAGCTACCAAATGGTGCTTTCAACGCCTTCTTCAGCTGGTGTATATACTTTGCTAACTGCACCGTATTGATCACCATCAGGATGTGGTAAGCTTAACTAGATCCCCAATGGCTTCAAAGTGCCATCGTTTTGAAGGAACAGGAGTGTCCTGCTGGCATAAGTCTTTGTCGCGGTTGTATTTATCCTCCTAAGGTATGGCATAAAGGCGTCGTGATGGTCCAATATAAGCAACTTCTTGTTCTTGAGAGCCTATTCCGCCAAATTGTTTTGGAGCCAGAAATCATCAATTCACTATGTTTGCAGGTTTTCAACTTAAAAAAAAAAAAGGAGGAGGGAGAAACATTACCTCCTATACGCTGAGACCATCCAAGTTATTCTTGATATGTGCTTCAGTGATTTTACTGTATTGATCACCATAAACTTTAGGATCCAGCTTGCTAGTCCGTGGGAATTCCTGTCAATAAATCGAAAACGAAAACAATTAGTGGTAAAACCCAGCTTTTTGGCTGTGACAAAGACAGAGAAAAAGTAAAGTAAATTTAAACTCAGAATAAAACATTCAACTCTCTTTAACCGTGAAGTCTTTAAATTACTTCGAGAAGGCAAATGATAAGAGGGTTGACTCCCACAAGCATTTCCCTCGCATATTCTTCATCAGTCCTCCATGCAGACCCATCCGCTGCTCAATGTTATTCCGACATCACCATCAGATGAAAAGAACAAAAATATATATATATATATATGAGAGGAAAAATAAGCATTCAGTTGTAAGAGCCTTACCTTTATTGAGATGAGGATTGGAAATTTGAAGCCTCTTTCATTGTCAGTTTGAAACATTTCCTTCAGCATCTGAGGAGGAACACTTTCTCTTATCTCCTTGATAAATCCCGAAGGCATTGAAAGTCCTCCTTCGTACATGTCAAGTACATCTTCGAAGCTGTTGAACTCTCTTGGGTATCGTCAAACTTGGAATGCAGCACGGGTTTAATGACTAGAGCCAAGGACCTGAGACCGTATCAATGAAGTCTGACATCCTCACATGACCAAACCGTTCAACTCTTGGAACATAAACATTTATGCTTGTAAGAAGACTCATCCTACTCTCGCAATTAGGCTCTTTTATACAACATAACTGTTAATAACGGCTGAAAAACTTGACTCAAAGCATGAACAAAATGCGAATAAACAAAACTTCGAACCTGACTTGGTTGGTGCTCTGCCGGTTCTTCCCCTGCGAGGATAACGGAACTCACTAGACCCTCCAAGTGTTTGGCGAACATATAGCAGACCCTTATCAGGATCAGCCAAATCATTGTAACAAGCATAATCATAGACTATTCTTGAAGCTCTCCTTCCCCATCTCCTCTCAAGTTCACTAGCTCTTGCTCTCTGTACTTGTGGAGCGGCTCCAGTGTTTCACTCGGAAGATACGTCTGCACAAAATATTCCCCATAAACATTAATCAACCGCAACAATCACTCTCAGCAGAACAAGTTCTTTGAGTAATTAGTTTAAACATGTTGTAAGCTTTCTAAGTCCTTGTTCTTTCTTCATCACGTTTCAAGTTCTTGGAAGGGAACCTTCTATTAGGATTAATTTTCAAAAATCTTCTATCATGGTTTGTGTCTCAATATATGCCCTGACTTTAAACTAATATTAAATATATCCCTTGAATTGTTAAACTGTTGCAAGAAATTCTTCTCTATTCTATTCTGTCCAAAATGGACACTCATAATATTTGTTTTTCTTATAAAAAATTCCTTATGAACTATTTAAAAAAATGTGCTACAATCAATCATAGGCCACATGGTGCTAAGAATGGAGTTTTGACTTTGGCTCTAAACTTTTTAATCAATTTTTTTTTTCCAAAATTTTAGTTGTGCCTCCATTTTATAAGAAAAATCACAACCATTCCTTCACTCAATAATTACAATATATCGTTTTACCTGTATTTTAAAACAAAAATTATAATTATATCCTTACCGAATCGTTAAAAATGTCTATAAATACGTTCGCATTCAATAAAAATATCTTCTCTTTAAAAAAATTAAAAAAAAAAATAAAAACTCTCTAATTTTTCTCAAAGTGCCCCCACTACACCCAAAAAAAATAAATAAATAAATAAATTCTGGGTCCTGGTTACTATTAAAGTTAGATAAGTTATTCTACAAAAAAAAAAAGGACTAAATTAAAACTTTGTAAAAATTAAGGTGTGCTTAATTAGCTAAAAGAAACACTCTACAAATAACAAAGTTCTTTCAGTAATTAAAACAAACATTTAAAATGCATGTGTTTTCTGCTGAGTGCTGACCTTGTTTGTGAAGAAAACGCGGTCGTATTTGTGCTTATCAACAGGGTAGACCCAAGAGTTGCAAACGAAGTGGACACGGTCTTCACCAGGAACATCTTCCAACGTAAGAGTCTTGGGGAAGAACTCATTGTCGTGATTGTTTTTAATGATGAAAGCCCCTGGAACTCCGACATCCTCGTCCCAATCGAACGTCACCTTGACCGCCGACTCTCCCGCCGTAAACGGTGAGAGCGTCGTTATCCAGTTCTCCAGCTCTGCCGGCTTTCCAGGTTTCCCTCCATACCCATTTGCCACCCAAAAAAACAAAAAAAAAATAATTAATTAATAAAAAAAGAGTATATTTTCCTGTTTTGAATATTGATCACGTGAGAAACATGAACATGCGATCAACGTCCACCCCCCAATATTTTTCTAGAGATGCGACAGCCTTTTTTTTGGCGTAAACTATTTTGTGACACTTGGATATGATAATTAATATCGTAGTTGTTGGGATCTTATTGTATGGTAAGACAAGCATTTTCGTTTTACCACTTGCTCATTTTAATTTAATGGTTCATGTAAAAAATTTATTGGATGTAATGTAGAATTTTTTCTGTCAATATATTAAAACGTTGAAAAATTAATTTAATAATAAAAATATCTATAAATTTTTCTCATAATTATTATGTAAATTCAGTTTTTGATTTTTTAAAATGAGATTGTTACAATTAAAAAAAAATCCTTTATCTTATAGGGTTCTATTGTTACAATTAAAAAAAAAGTCTTTTAACCAACAACATGTGAGGTTGGGTGGCAAGGAGTCCATTCTCTCTTAAGCAAGATCTCGAGTTCGAGTCTTGTGTATGGAGAAACAGGTGTTGGGAGGGCTTCCCTCGTATGGGTCCGACCTGACTCGAATCCGGATTAGTCGGGTTTTACTCCCGCTAGAGTTGAGGGACCCTTTATGTGAGCTCTTTATATGGGTTCGTGCCTCTATGTGGTGGGTTCGGATACCAGATGGTCCACCAAAAAAAAAAAAAGTCTTTTATCTTATAGGGTTCTATTTCTAAGACAGCTAAAAAATCATCGAAAATATCTCCTCCACTGTCTACTAACTTAAATCTAATATTAGAATTTTGCACACCTTACCATTGAAACTTATATATTTTATATTTTAACTCTTTGAAACGTTTATAAATCACCAATAATAATAAGTAAAAAGTTCCCTTTTACAAAATCAATTTTGAGGCAATGAAATTTTCAAATATATAGATAAATATGAGACGTTGATTTTTTATTTTTTTTGAATCTAGTAAAATTACAAAATGGAACTGATATGAGAATACATGACAGCAAATAAAGCTAAAGAAGACTGTATTATAGAAAAATTAAATAATATGTAAACATATTGTAGGATGAAAATGTCATAACAAGGCATCAACACAAGCACATAATTGTACAATAGCAGATTAAAAAAAAAAAAAAATTCTCCCTCCAAAAAAAGTAACAGACACACAAAGAGATTTATACATAGTAGTATCATTTTATATTGCCTTGCACATTTTCTATTGACACTTTTTTTTTTTTTTTGGCTTTTTGCACTCTTTTTTTTAATAAAAACTTTTATTATTATATTACCTATTAATAAGACTGCTTTCAAAGGCAAAAGTATCTTAAAAACATACTCATTATACATTATGTCTTAAAAAAATTATTGTGCCCTAATTTTTTGCAACAGAAAGAATCTCCACCAAAAAAAATCAGTAGTTTCTTTCTTGTACGTTTCTTTTTTCATTCAATTTTTATTGTTTAACATAGATGAATTGTGTAAACTATTTTAATAAATTAATTTCCAACCAAAAAAAAATTGCATATTGTGACGACAGAAAACGAAGTCTGTTTCAATTTATTGATTTATGAAAAAAAAAAAAAAAAAGAAGCTTCTAATGAATCGTGTGCTTTTTATAAATTAATTGGAAAGCGGCAGTTCTATGGTAGAAATTCTTATTATTAAATCTCCATGAGTACCTATTGCCATATATACTATGTGCTATTTGAATTCTCATTTGTTTCACATGTTTCCAAATTTATTTGCAGAGAGATATAGTTCGGTCTTCCTTGACTTGACAAGATAAGGTTTAGTTGGATTTATTTGATTTTTGGCTATATAAAATTGTTTTTTAATTAAAAGTCTCTTCTTGTCACATTCTCTTTTTATACTTGTGCCTATGTATGTACCATGCAGGCGATTTATTTATTAAGAGGATACAATGATTGTTTTGTTCCTCTATCCCAAAAAAAACAAAAATAATGCTAACTTGTTCCAGCTATCCATTGATGGATACATAGGTGTTTAAAAAGGTGATGAGAATCAATAGTTAGAATCATTTTTATTGTAATATGTGAGAGCTTTATACTGTAGTAATTTTTTTTATTATTACTTTAGCTTGTGAGAGCTTTACATTATTCATAACTGAGTTTATGATGAAAATTATGTGGTTTAAACCACTGCCAAACAGCCGGAAAACTTGATTCTTTTGATTTATTAGAATTTATTAATAATTTTTTTTGTACACAATCCAAGTGGAAACAAAGAAGACATGAACTATAATGGCCTTCTTTTTTTTATTAAACACTAATTGTGCATCTTGAGAATCACACAAAATCAAACTAATCTTTTACAAATTCAAAATGTCACGATAATATATATGTATATATATTTAGGACATATATTTATATACACATCTGTGTGTGGTATTCTAAGTTTTTTTTCTTTCTCTGTTTCTCTCTCTTCTAGAAATTTGTTTTGAGTTCTCATATTTAATTCATTTGAAAGAACGCCTCTCTAGCAACCGCGTGCAAGACACATTGAAGAGGCTTTATCTCAATACATACAATGAACATTATCAAAAAATCTTTAAGATGCTCTCTCTAGCTTGCCCACGTTTTAAGTTCGAAAAGGAAAAAATGAAATAAAATAAAATAAAATGGCCACGTTTTCCAGAGGTACCTGTAGGGGGGGAAAAAGAAGTAAACCTTAATTTATGAACATATGAAAACTTTATTTTTAAACCGGCCAACGTTTTTGGCTTGTCACTTTACAAGTCGTCCACTAATTAGAAGACTTTATTTATTAAAAGGTTAAATAGTAACAAGAATATTTTTGTAAAACTAATCCTCCAAGCTCTAGGTTCAAGATAAAATAAAATAACACAAGCATGAATGTTGGCAGTTCCTAACTTTCTGTGTTCCAATTAATTCTTATCTAATGTATTAGAAAAGAATCAAGATCTGTTTTCAATTTTTCTTATTTTTTTCGCTGTTCCATAATTAATTTTTGACAACGGAGTGAATTCCTTGATTAATTTTTGACATTTAGGTTTTATTTATGTATTTAGGTTATTAAGTTAAAATAATGTATAAAATAAATAGTGAAGCACAACCAAAAAGACAAGAAAATGAAAACAGCACTCATTCGAAGAATGTCAAATCAATTAATAAAATGTAATTGTCTTAACAGTGTTAAAGAGTATTAAGAGTGCAATTGTCTTAACCATAATAACATAAAAGCTACATTTTTTTTTTATTATTACCAGGGGCATTTTACATTATTAAACGTATTGCATAATGCAATTTATTAACTAATACAAAAGCCTGAGGCCTTTGTAGCTTGTACGTACATACATACATACATACACACATGAAGCTCTTAATCCATCACAGTGGAGAAGAAGCTGAACAACAAGATAAAAATCGCCCTGACCCGGGAGCGAGAGCGACCAACCAACACCACACAAACTGGGAAACTTGACACGCAAATACAGACACTTAATAAGAACAGCACAAGGAGAGAAACTTCTTAGATTGAGATGCTGTTGGGAATTCCTCTGGCGGTAAGTCCTTCTTGGCTGGAAGGCATAAGCAAAGTGTATGGAAACTTGACTGGACCAACTCGGTTCTTAAGATTAGCGTCATTGTTCCTGCTCATAATTCTATCCTCAATTTGAGTCAATTTATCCCCGAACCTCTTAAAGGCCTGCAACGGTTCAGGTTCGGCAGTCCAGTGCTCAGTGTCTCTTTGCCCAAGATAGACCTCATCAGAAGCATGCCTTGACAGAATCTCAATCAGGGAAACCCCCAGGATGGCCATCAGTTCCGAGGTGATTGTCTTAAAGTAAGCCTTGTCGGGGTTTGTCTTAAGCTCCTCGTATTCAGGAGTGCCCTTTTCAGGGATGAATCGGCGGCTTACTGTGGGACGGTTTGGAAGGAACCCTGCATATGGGTACTGTCCAAAGTTGACTGCCGCATGGAGGGCAGAAGCAATCCATATGAGTGTGGTTGATGACTCTACCAGCTCGTGGCGGGTATGCAGTTTGGGCCACCAGGGTTGGTGTTTTTTGTCTCCATGACCCACCTCTCTGACTTCCTTCCACCATGCCTGGAGTTCTGCGTCTTTCTCAACAGCATCATCACTCTTATAGTAGAAACCGACGTACTCTTCCACCCATTGATATATTGCAGACCAGATCTCAAGCCCATCGACCGCAAATGGGTAGTCCTCTATCACTAGGCGAAGACCATGTGGAGCCCTTGAATCCTTGACTGCCACTCCTCTGTATAGCACGAAATCATATTTCAATGTTAGAATAAGAGCTTTGCGAGCCACAATATATATATATATATATATTTCCAAAGTATGTTCTCATTTACCTCTTTAGGAGATCTGCTGGGAGTCCTTGCTCAGTGAAAACCCAGTTCTTATAAACTACAGCTGACAGCTCCATGGCAAACTTTGAAGGAAAAACGGTTTTCTCCAGAATGCCATCAGCATTAATGAGGGTCTGCCTAGCAAGTGCATTTATGAACATAGTGTCACGGAAATGAGGCTGCAAGAGCTTGTAAACAGGGTGAAGCGTGCTCAGATGCCTGTTAGTTGCTATCACAAATGGCTCAACCACGGCATGTGTATTCAACCTACAGATTAAAAATAAATAAATTCTTAAAAAGATATTAAAGCATACTGCAGTTAAACCATACTTATGTGATTAACTTGCTTTACCAGTGACTAATGAGCTGATGGTAGCCAGAATCATTCACAGCTGCATAAGCCTTAGCCAATGTCCAAAGGGTCCCTTCAACGCCTTCTGTAGCCGGGGTATACACTTTGCTAACTGCACCATATCGCTCACCGCTTGGATGAGGTAAGCTTAATTCAATGGCCAATGGCTTCAAAGTGCCATCATTTTTCAGGAAAAAGATTGTTCTGGTGGCATAAATCTTGGTATTGGTCGAGTTTATCTTGTTTAGGTATGGCATAAATGCATCATGGTAGTCCAATATAAACAACTTGTTGTCATAGAGTGCCTGTTAAAACCAGAAAACATAAGTTAAGTATAACCGCACGCTATATATATTAGAAAAACTTCTTCCAAAAAGGAAAAAGAAAAAATAAAGCCAGGAACATTACCTGGTATACGCTCTGCCCTTCCAAGTTCTTCAAAATGTCGTCTTCAGTAATTTTGCTAGTCTGATCACCATACAACTTGGAGTCCAATTTGCTTGCTGGTGGGAATTCCTACAGTGAAATTAGACCAGACAATTATTAAAGATGAAAAAAATAAGATGCTCATTGCAATCGGTCCAATATAATTGCTAATTATTTTATTATGAAATTACTTCAAGACGACGAATGACGACAGGGTTCACTCCAGCCACTGTTTCTCTTGCAAATTCAGCGTCAGTCCTCCATGCCCATTTATCCGCTGATCCAAATTATTGAGATGCCGTGATTAGAAGAAACAAAACAGCTACAGAAGTATAAATATGGAATCTCATTGATGAGGAATGATATTGTAAACTCCAAATTCTAGGCTGCGAAAATAAGATTTCTGCAGTACAGCAATACCTTTAATCACGTCAGGCTTTGGGAACTTGGGGAAGTTTTCGCCATCAGTTCGGAAAATTTCCTTGAGTAGCTCCAAAGGCATGGCTTTGCGGATCGTGTCAAGCACTTGTGGTGGCAGCTTAAGCCCTCCATCATACATGTCAAATAATTCTTTGAAGCTATCAATTTCTTCAGTGCCATCAAAATATGCTTCCAAAGCAGGTGTGATGTCTTGAGCTAGAAATTTCAGTCCATAAGCAACAAAGTCTGACATCTTCAAGTGACCAAATCGTTCATCTCTTGGAACATAAACGGTCAAACTGAAAAGAGGATTCAGCCTACTCTCACAGCTAGGATCTGTGAAAAAAAATAGAAATATATAAAAATAAAAAACTAAATAAAATCGTTAAGAACAAGAACCAAAATCTGAAAATACACAATTTATCTCTACTAATAATATCTAAATTTTGACAGAAGGATCAAACCTGTCCTGGTGGATCGTCTTCCAGTTCTTCCTCTGCGAGGGTAAGGAAACTCGCTAGACCCTCCAAGGGTTTGGCGAACATAAGCTTGACCCTTATCAGGATCACCCAAGTCATTGTAGAAAGCATAGTCATAGACCCTCTCATAATCCTTGAGCTCCGATGTTCCATCTCCCCTCAAGTTCACCAGTTCTTGTTCTCTATAGAAGCGCAGTGGTGCCGGCGTTTCGCTTGGAAGATAGGACTGCAAAAATTGCATTTCATCACACCAACTTATACAGATTATCATTTTTTTTTTTTTTTTTGTTATCTAAATCTTGTTCTCTCCGAAATTCCACCAAATATTTCATCAAGCAGGTTTTAGAACAACTTTTATAAAAGAATAGAATCTACAAATTATTTCAGTTGCGAATTTCATCAAACTCTTGGAAGAAAAAAAGGCTTGAAAAACTTTTTTTTACTCATGGGGACGTTTAAGAAACCATAAAGAAATGTAATGATAAAAATAATAGGATTGGAAAGGAAATTATAAAAATGGGGATGGAGATTATTGAAATCTATTCTAGTGTATTCTTGTGTAACAAAAAAAAAAATCCAATTTTCTTTCTAGTATCTATTAAACTTAGTAATAACAATCGTATCAATATAATTACTAAAATACTCTAACAGAATCAAATAATTATTGGCTTAAAACATCAGAACTTATCAAGGATATATATATATACATACAAGGTGGGGTCCACTAAACTCTCGTTACTAGGTCCATTGCGATCACAAGCAAGCATTTCACGTGGGGACTTTCATCGAACACTTGGAAGAATGAAAAAACAAAACACGATTAACATATTGATAATGATGTACGTACCTTGTTACTGAAGAAAACGCGATCGTAGCTATAACGTTCTTTTGGGTAGACCCAGGAGTTGCAGACGAAGACGATATCTTCGCCGAGTTCTTCTTTGAGAAAAAGAGTGATCGTCTTGAGGTAAAAAGGGTGCTCGTGGCTGTTCCTGACAATGATAGCTCCGGGAACTCCGATCTGGTCGTCCCACTCGAAGGTGACACTGTATTTGGATTCGCCATTAGTAACGAAAACGGGTGTCAGCTTCGTAAACCAGTCCTCCAAACGCGCTGGCTTTCCCACCTTCCCTTTGAACCCATTCGCTGCAACGTTGCATGGAAAAAGAAAAAAGAAAAGGAAAAATTAAACATGCAAACAAAGTTAACGTTATAAAAGGAACTTCTCCGACCTTTTTTTTTTTTTTTTTTTTTGAATCGACAGGTGAAAGATAGATAGTAGATATCTTTATCGGTCCCTATAACAATAAAAAATAAAAGAGAAAATTAAAGAAATGATTGATTTTGACCTTTTTTTTTTAAGTAATGACTAAACTTTTTTTGAATAATTAATACATTAACTTTTGGACTCTTAGGGTTATAATAATTTAGTTCTTGAACTTTTAATTTTGATAAATTAATCGTTAAACTTTTGTACTTTTTAACAGTTTTGGTCTCTAAACATAAATTGACAAACGGTTTATTGTAGATAATTAAATTCTTATGACATAATAAAGTAAAATTTCATACAAATACTTAAAAGAAAGTGTAAAATGTTATAGTGTTTAATGGATTCGAATATTAGAAGAGAGAATACATGTATTAATATATAAAATTTCAAGTTATTATATGAAGGGAACTAGATTATCGTTGTTAAATTATAAAAATTCATCAATTTTTGTAATAATGGATCAAAACTGTTAAAAAAGGTCAAAAGACTAGTTTGTCAAATGTAAGAGTTTGGAGATTAATTTGTCACTACATTAGGCATTTAGAAACTAATTGTGCTAATAATTTTTTTAAGAGAAAATAATATGTAAGCTTAACAAGGTGGTCAGGCTACCCTCACAGTGGTGGCCCCCACCTACTGAAGTAGGGTTATCCGTTGTTGTTGTTTTTGTTTTTTTGTTACTTCTTTTTTTTTTTTTTTTTGGTTTTTTTAAGGCCAACCATTGCTCTCAAGGTTGAATATACCTAAGGCCCCCTTAAGCAACGCTCTTGGGTAAGATGTTGAATCTGCTGCCTAAAAATCTCAAAATAGATATTTTCCTTTCTGAAAGCTTAAATTGTATTCTAATTAATAAGAAGAATTTTGATACACACACACACACACCCCATTGTTTCAGATTCAAGATTTCAAATAAACCAAAAACACAACTATCCTCCTGCTTAAATAATCTTTAAATTTCTTGGAATTAGAACTTTAAAATTCAAATTAAAATCAACTATAGACATGGTAAAAAAATAAAAAATGCAAATAAATTACTAACAAACTAAAAGTAAAAATAAACGGCAGTCTTCTGGTATATATACTAATAAGTTTTTGTGCTTTTATTTAAGTTTAATTATGTTTTGACTTGTGCTTTTGAGGGAAAAGAAAAAAAAAATAAGGCACTTTCCTAGACACAGATCTAGCTAGTGTTGAATGGGGCATCTGCCACCATTTTTTATCTTTAAATTTAACAAATTATTTAGATAATTTTCTAAATCTGCTGCATTTATATTTTTTTTAATATGAATGTGCCCCATCATCAACATTTGGATTACTTATTTTTTTCGTTTTCTTTCTTTCTTTCTTTCTTTCTTTTATTTCCTAATACCCAAGCTGTGATTTGATTCATTTTCTCTCTCTTAACTTAATTTTTCAACTTTTCTCTCTGAATTTTTTATAAAAGTTTTGCTTGTTCCTAAAAATTTCTTTTTCACAATTATAATAACAATTACAACATTAGTGTATGTGAATTTATATGCTATTAATAGAAGAATCCACTTTTACAAGAAAAATAATCATGTAAAACAAGTATAATGAACTTCACATACCTTCCCACAGATCAAGGCTAAATTATTTTATTTTAGATAATAACCTTATTGACGTGAATTTAAAGGAAATATAAGCAATACTTACAATGTACAAAGTTTTATATTATTATAAGTGTAATTATACAATAAAGAAAATAAAAATTTTCAATTAAAGCTATTATTTAAGTAAGAATTTTTTGGTAGCATATGAGAAGGGGAATAAAAGCCTCTGAAGTAAAACATGACACAGGCCATTTGTGTTTAGTTTTTTTTTTTTTTTTTTGCTAGTCGCCATTTTTATATGTGTGTGTGCGGGGTGTAAATTCAGTTGTTACTCTAATTTTATTCATCGTGAGTATCATTATTTTTTCTGTGTCAGATGAATTAGACGGTTGTAATATAATATATATATATATATATAACGCAAAATTATCAATTTAATTAATGTTCGTGGCGGGTAACCACGTCAATAATTAAAAAGAATTATACTAGACACTTCACAATTGAATATATATCCAAAATTAAAAGTTATTACAAAGGTTTTTTTATGAAAAAGTTATTATAAGGTAAAATCATAACAAATATTGAAAGAGCGCCAGGCAGCCAACATTTATATTCATATACATACATATATATGCAAAAATGTAAAAGCTTACAGAGGAATGTGGATGAGGAGAGAGAGATTATTTTGTACCATTTTCGCCATGAATAGCACTAACGAGCTGCAGAGTAACTCCTTCGCCGATGATCTCGCTCGCTCGATCAACGACGGAGGCGACCATGTTGTTGAAGCCCAGCAAATTGTCCTTCACCAGCACCACCTCCCCCTTGAA
The DNA here is from genome assembly GCA_946598075.1 of Artocarpus hirsutus. Classification (NCBI taxonomy): domain Eukaryota; kingdom Viridiplantae; phylum Streptophyta; class Magnoliopsida; order Rosales; family Moraceae; genus Artocarpus; species Artocarpus hirsutus. The sequence continues at coordinate 20,029 of CAMOHE010048572.1, read as the reverse complement.
CCTCTTCCCAGGACGGATGTTGGAGACGGCATTCTTCACCAATCTGCTGACCAACATCTTGAATAATTAATAATTAGCTTACTCTTCAAGGACCTATTAGCAAAGGATCGGAAAACAAGTTTGTAAGAAAGAAATGAGCTTGTGCGCCGGTGAAGAGTAAAGGGAGATTTGAATGGTATTTATAGAGAAGAACGTGATTGATGGAAACCGTGCATGCTCTCACTTACCTTTTTTGTCTTTTCTTTCTAGGGCGTGTGTGATTTTTTCAGGAGAGTCCCGGCAACACTTTCTTTTCTATTTTGTTTTACACTCTTTTTAATCAGTATTTGACATATAAAATTCACTAATATTATAAATTATTTTTTAAACAGAAAAAAGTAATAGAATCTATGTGAATTGAAAGAGTATAAAATGTGAAAAAAAAAATGTAACTAACACTTTGTCTATGTTTTAATGAACTGGGGTCATGCTTTTAAATTAATTTTTGAGCTGGGAAAGGTCAAATTGAAGTGTTCTTCAGATACTGTGCTACGGCAACAAAACGACACTCAATTCGTTGTGAGCGTCCGACGTGGATAAATTTGATCCAACAAACAATTATCCTTCAAAACCCAATCAGATTTTTAGCTGTGGGATTTGGTATTTAATTCTCGGGTCTGTTTAGAATATTCTGTTGAATTTATTTTGATAATTTTATTGGATTAACATGCATTACAAATAGAAGTACTCTAAGGCATATATAAAGATCTTAAAAAATAGATAAATAGAAGTCACGAAAAAGTTAGTGTACTTGTTTTAATTAACCTATCATTTTTTTTTGAGGGTCGATAATTTCATATTTCATTAGATTCAGTCCTACATCTGTTTAATTCTTGGAAGCAATACTTCAAGGGGTTGTTTATATTTTGATTTTTTGTTCTGAAGAATTCATGATAATTGTTTTCTTCAGTTGAATTAGTAAATATAATAGTAAACAATTTTTTAAAAAATAAAATAAAAAATATTTTTAAGAAATAAAGGCTTCATGCTAAGTTTCAGGGGGAAAAATTAGAGAGAGATAAAAATATGACAATATTGAAGTAGAAAAATGAAATACTATTATACTAGGTGTGAAAAGAAAAAGTAAGTGGGCGGCATATAATAATTTTATGAAAAAACCTCGCGTAATTTTGGAATAATAGGGTATGTAAGGGGTATTCTGAAGAGTTAAAAAAAAAGGTGTGCAGCTTCAAAAGATAGTTCCTGTTTAAGAAACAAAATTATCAACCAAAAAAGCTGTCAAATATTCCAAAAAAAAAACATCATGAGATTTTTTAGAGCAATATTGTGTACGTATAAGAAGTGTAATTAAGCACATACGTGTATATATTGAATAATTTAATAGAATTGCTATAAATTAAATTCTAATTATAAGCATACATGTAAAAGCTTTTTGGAGTCGTTAAAATCACAACGGAATTTCACATTTTGTTATTTAATTTATTTGAAAAAAAAAAAAGGACCTCTTGATTCCCATGTATCACATATTCAGATTAAAATTATAAATTATCCCATTGCAAAATAATGAATAATTAGTCATATACCGTAAATAATTCATCTATTTCGCATTATTTTTCTTATTTTTAACTACTTTCTTTTAGTCCTTTTTTTAGAATAAGAAGTCATATATCATCAGTTGGCTAGACTTAATTTTGAACTAATAATGCAATGCACATTTTGCTTTAAAGGTAGATAAAATTACCGTGGCACTTTGAAATTTAACTCCATCTCAGAAATGACGCTTTCAAATATGCCTTGTTTTTTTCATGTGCCTTCAAACAAAATTGTTTGGTATACCCTATTGTTTGAAAGATAACCTGCACGTGTTTCTAAAGGTAGATGGGGGGAAGAAACAAAAGTCAAGTAGAAATTTAAAATAGAATATCCATGATATTGGCTTCACATCAGCGGTGGTGGGTACGCTTATATCCACGTCCAAACGACTCTTGTATCTCTCCGCAATTTATCCATCTACTTCTCTTGGCACTACGTAATTTATTATATGTCATGCAATTGTCATGTGTAATTTACACCTTCTCTTCATTTCATTCTTTTCAGAGTCGATTTCTCTCTGTTTTCTTCGTCAGTTTCCTTTTAAATTACTTCTAGTATCTTCATACATGCATACCTATGGATACATACACATATATATATCGGGAGCCAGATTTTTATCTATAAGATACTAAAAATTAGGGATTTATTGAATGAAAACATATATATATATATATATATACATATTGATTATTGGGTGAGGGCATAATTTTTCTTAAAAAATGTTACAATTATATATTTCAATTGTTCAATGAGGACACGGTTATAAATTTTTTTTATAAAATAAAGACATAACTTAAATTTTTAAAATCTTTTAGAATAAAAATTTAAAATTTTAAAAGTTGAGTGGGTATATGCCATACTCAACAAGAAGTAACTCCCTCACTACATATACATATAACCATGTATACATTTATTTATATATATATATATATATTTTTTGTAAGGACTCAACCCCTGTGCAAGGAACAAGGGACCATATCACTACCTGCTCTTGTACTACAAACAAAGGTCCACTTTATTTGCAGAAGAGACACCGGAAAATCTCAATTATTAAACTGATTTTCCAGCCAAATTATATAAAAAGGACAATATAGCTATCGTTTAAGAGTTACGGATTTTCCCTGCATATAGAATGTTTCTAAATTTTTTAATATTCTAGTCTATTTATGCCATTTCATTTTCTGATTGAATAAATAAATTAAAAGGAGACACCAATTAGTAGTAGCAGTAGTAGTAGTAGTAATAATAATAATAATAATAATAATAATAGCACAAAAAGATTGGGCTCCGTTGCAACTCTATATGATTAAGGTCGACAAAATATCCAGTTCAGAAAAATTAATAAATACAGGAAATGGCAACAGTAATAATATCATCAGCAGACAATAAACACTAAATTGTGTGTGTATAATGCACGTGCTTTGCAAGAACGCATTAATTCCAAAGTGGATCTACCAAAATGAAGCATGTATCTACCTTGTCTGTCTATATTCGACTGGCCTGCTCTCTTTTTTTCCCTGTTCAAATTTTATTTTTGTTGCTTTGTTTTAGTGTTAATATTCATGTTTCATGATACATGCTCATAAATATTTGTACATTGGCATATATATTTATGTTTTCGCGCCAACACTACATATGTGTGCTTGTTAATTTAGGTACGTGCATGCATGGTTAGTAGATATTTCTTATTGCTCTTCATTAACTCTCTCTCTCTCTATCTATCTAAATCATTCCGATCCTATTTTTTTAACCATTAAATCCACAATAAAACTATTTTATTGCTTTTTTAAAGAAAAAACCCTCTTTCTCTAATATCATGATTTTTTTGCTACTATAATTGTTGGGATTGGTGTCCTATAAGCATTAACATTGTACTAATTGTTAATAAATAAATAAAGTGATATTTATAATTATTTTGTTTGCTTAATGTATTATAAATGCTTTAATAAACATCAAGAAAATTCTATAATTATTTATGTAACTATAAATTAAGCATATTAAGTGTTATATGTTGAGGAATAAAATTTATAGATAATAATCTAAATAGTCCATAATAATTAATTAAAATTTAGGATATTTAATTAAATATTGCTAGTGCAGTCCAATCTCATTTAAAATGAAACAGTTTTATCCAAACTATTAATATAGAGACATTATATTGGAGATATTTTATATAATGAGATTATATAGGACTGAACCAAATAGATTATGAAGCTCTAATAATCGTCCATTACAAATAGAGCATTCAAATTTATCACTATGATGATCATATATATGACAGTCTTAATCTTGAGTATTTATTATACTCCTATTATGACATCATGTTTTTTGACTTGCATGGTAAGATTTGTCTAAACACAAATCATAACTTAGCATCTTGAAAACATGATAGAATGAATAGCTGAGGAATTATATTTTACAGATATAGAATCCATTCATTCCTTTTGAAAGTTGGAAAAATAGTTTCCTTGAGTGATGATTCGAGATTTAAATAGTAGAACACTCATTCATAATAAGATTATTAATTAACTATTCATTGAAAAATTTTTAGAACTCAAGAATAAAGATGTAATAAAAGAGGTAAACGAAAATTAAACCTAGCTCTTATTATGAACTATTTATGGAGGACTGATTTATATGTAATGATTATATCAATGGACTACTCGCTAATTTTCTTTGAGTAATTTTCACAATAATCTTAAGAGTTCAGTTTCAATAGAATAACACTGAAACTAAAAATTTTGGTAAATTAATTAAAGAGTTTGATAAATTGTCAAATTTATTGGAGCTTGGGTTATAGGTCCATAGGTCCCAATGCCACCTCTCTAACACTGTATTATATTTAATGCATAGAATGAATTATACATATTTAATTTAGAATTATTGAATTCTGAATTAATTATTTCACACTTGAGATATTAATGTGAAATAGAAAAACATTTTTTGTGACACATAATATAATTTGATAAATGTTGTCACATTTAACTAAGCATTAGTTAAATTAATTAATTGATTATATTTAATTAATGAGATTAATTAAATATGTTTTAAGTAGATTAAATTAATAATATTTGAATAATAAGATTATTTAAATATAATTTTTTATTTTGCTCGACACATATGTGGTGGGACCACATTTTTGTCTTTTCTAACATGGGCATAAAATTAAATTATTAATCAATTTAAAATCGTTCTTAAATAAATATGATTTATTTTTGAATTTAAATATATATATGTGTGACGCCCAGAATTAATTAAATGTTATTAGAGTGTAAAATGGTGAATTTGTGTGCCATGATGTATTTTTTTAAACTTAATTTGATTATCTCGTGGTATTTCTAAATTTATATTACTTTAAAATTATTTTAATCATTTTCCATTATTCATAATTATTTTATTCATTATTTTAAAAATTTAAATAAAACAACTTGTCAAATGACCAACACGTCCCGTTTAGGTAAACCATGTGCGGGACGTGGTATTTGTTTTGAAAACTGCTCTCCCTCACCTTTTATATAATTCTCTCTCTCTCTCTTTCTCTCCCTCACTCACGCTCAATCTCTCTTTCTCACTCTCTCTCCTGTGCATATCTCTCTCCTCTTTGTCTCCTCCTTCTCTCTTCTTTTTCTCTCAATTTTTTGAATAAAAAATTCACGCCCAAGCTTTGGTTTCGTGGAATAGAGGCTCGGGAACGTGGTTGAGCACCCCAAAACATGATTTGAAGCTTGAATTCAAGGTTGTTCGTGGTTCCACGGAGCTGACATATAGCGGACCGGGATTACAGTATGGGGCACAGATACGAAGATTGAGGTAGGACTTCTACCCCTTCCTTGGTAGCCAATTTTAAACGTTTTGGCCTCAAAAGAATTTTTAGCAAAAATGTTTTCAATGATTGGTTGAAAATGGATTGTTATTGGTTGATTTCAAAAATGGTAGAATTAAGGTGATTTTCATAACAAACCTCATAATAGATATAAATGATTATATTTGATAAAAGAGATTTTAATAATTAAAGGAAGATATATATGTATATATTTGGGCATGATACCATATCAGAGATCGGGTTTTGTAGAGTGCGACCTTGGAGGCAGGTCTTGAAACCCAGTTGGGTCACTACGGTAGTGTTACATATATGGTTTGCCCAAGACAAAGAAAATGTTACTCTTTCTAGTGAACCTGTAAATAGTTTTGGTATGATTAATTTTATTAAAATCTATCTATTTGTTTATTTAAGTTTATTTTCTATTTATTCCCTGTATTATGTAATTTTTCTTTCAAAATTAAATGTTTTCAAATTTATAGTCCTACTGAGCCTTCCGCTTACATTTTATTTATTTTTTAACTTTTCCTACTAGGTGGATTTCAGCTTAGATTTAAAGACGAGTCCACAGACAGGACACATAGGTAGTAGAGGAAACAAGTAGGTTGTTTAAACTATAAAATCAAGGCATGTAATTTTCTACCCCTCTTTATTTGGACTGTGGTTGTAACATAATATTGTCAATACTATGTGTATGCACAAAATGTGAGACAGTAGGACCCATTTTCGTTTCTTCTTATCCCTTTATTGTTTTTTTTCTCATTTGTTTAATCAATATAATACTTGCTCTAATAAGGTTTTAAAATTATCAAAATTTTCATAATTAATTAATTTCTTTATTCATGTTGTTAATCAAATGTTTACTTAATTAACTTAATTAACCTACAAGATTACCTCTTATACTTCGGGACGTGACAATATATAAGCTTTAATTATATATATAAGAGACGTATATATATGTATGAAAATCACGTGAAATGATTTTTGTTAACTCCCTTTTTAACGTAAACTTATATATATATATATATATTATATATAAAAACGTTAATATTATATATATATATATAAAGGTTAAACGTATATATATTATATATATATATATAATTTAAAGAATCACGTTTTACGTGATTTGGTTTTGCATATAAAAAAAAAAAAAGACAAGAAATGTAGAGTATATCTCTTCCTCATATATGTGATATGATGGTTATTTCAAAATTTAAAATTAATTAAAATTAATTAAAAAATAACTAATTGCTCAGATATAAAAAGATAGAAATAACAGTTATCACTAAGAGATCAAACTTTTCACGTAACTTTTGCAAAATACTTAGAAAAAAAAACTAAGAGTTCTTTCTATGCAATAAAAGTTATGCTATCTCATGTGCAGAGTATATAACAGATCCAGAAAAGTGTGAGGTTAATTTATTCTTACAGTTTGACATCCACTCGTCTTTCCATTGGTATGGAGGCTTGGCTTTAAAGATCGTGGTGTCAAAGAGAAAAGCTAGTATACTCTGATAGGTTTTAAAAGAGGTTTAAAAAAAAAAAATCCTCAAAGCTTTCTATTATTAAGGAAAATTATATAACTATTTTCGATAGACAAAGTTTTTCAAAAAATTTTTGTTTGTCACCAATCTGTTCCTTCCACCGCATTTCATATTTAATTCTAACAAATGGCATCAGAGTGGGTTATAGCATATATAATTTTAATTAACATGATTTTATTTTGATAATTTCATGTTCTTGATGCATGTTTGTGAACACTTTATATTTTTGCAATTTTTGTTTATATGATGAATGATTATTTTATGAATGAATTTTTTGTCGTTAATTAGGTGATCCTTTAGGATTGGTATTTTTATTTTTTTTATTAGATCAAATTTGTGTAAGCCATAAGAAGGCATATGATTTTTGTAATATATTACTGTTATTATTTTTTCAATAGCTGCTATTGTCTCCATGTGAATGACTTCTCTTTCCCTTACTAAGTATTTCACACGTGGGCTTCATAAAAGTTTCACTTTCCATTACTTGGTAATACACATGAATGACTTAAAAAAATAAAAATAAAAAAGAAGCTCGCCTCTACCTTCACATGGGTCCCAACTAAAAAAGTGTTTGACTTCATTAATGTGCATCACATGATACACTTGCATCGAAAGCTGTATAAAAGGCCTCAGGTACGTGGAAGTAGGAACATTAAGAGAAATACATATATATAAAAAGACTCTATGTGACGGAGACTCCTTTGCAACTTTTCATGTGCCAAGACAGATCAAGAGTGCAGTAGGGAAAAGGGATTTTTTTTTTCTTCCCACTGCAACTCTCGGGCACACGAAAAGTGCAAGTTTAATATTAACACCTCTATAAATTTTTTAACATAAACAAACTTGGACTTTACGTGCATTAAGAAATAGACGAAAACAAAATATTTCTTTCTCTCTTCATTGATCACGAGCGCATCAACGACCAGCGGAAATATTAATCACATGAAAAGCCCCCTACGCACAGAAGCATGAAAAAGAAAACTGCAACATCACTCCCAACCGGAATTGGACTCCGATGAGACACGGCGTGTCAACCTCGAGCTTGGCCAGAGCTCGGCCGTGAGCCACTGCAAGAAGCAGCAACGCTCGGCCTCGAGCCTCACGGCTCGGCCTTGAGCGCTGCACTCTTCTGCGGAGAGCCAATGAGGGCTGCTGTTTTTTCACGCTCGCCTGAAGCTCAACCGAGTTAGGCAGCAAGGCTGCATCGCTCGGCCATGGGCCCCGCCTGACTGCCGTCCTCGTGAAGTTACGGCTCGGCCGTGAACTCAAGAGCTGCAGGAAGTCTGGCTCAGAGGTCGACGGACAAGGAAGGTTCAACGGCGCCTGTAATGGTCACAGAACCGCCGGAGATCCTCTGCCAACAATGACCGACGGCTCAGAGTCGTCAACCAATGCAAAAGATACGTGGCACGGATTTGCTGCAGCTCACGGCCAAGGTGGAGCAGACCGACGCCATGAAGCCGAACATTCTCAGCCAGCAGTCCGACGACCATTGGCTTTGAGCACCGCGATGATCCTTCGGCTGGATCGTCGGACAAGACAACGGCGGCCGAATACATGTGAGGGCCGAAGAAGAAGACTCTGCTGCACGAGTGAAGAAAATTTTGATGAAGAAGATGAAGTCAGTTGGGTTACCTTCAGTACCCCACTAAATTCTGGCCCAGTTACGAACTTGGGCATATCAAAATTTAAATGGAAACCATCAGTTTTTTTGAAAAAATAACAATACATGTCCAAATTATTGTTCTGAAATTAAAATCTAACACAATATTCAAAATATCTTAAAAATATCCTTAATGATATAGTAATTATTTTAATGATATTGCATATTGTACTATATAATTATATATAAATAATTTTAATGATATCATTATGAGACATTTGTAGAATTTTTACAAATTAGAGTCATATTTCAATTCAATAAACGTAATTGGACTAATTGTCTCATTAACCCTCAATTTGTTACATGATAATCCGATGGCTTGCTAGGCTTCATCTAAAAATGGGCCATTAGTTTTCCAAAGTAAACCATTGGTTTATCATGCAGTAAACCATCCGATCATGACTGCAACAATGGAGTTGGGACAAATGTAATTACAATAAGACCTTTGTAATTTTTTATCTCATTTTTTTGTCGGTTGTAATTTAATTATCTAAAAACACAATGTCAAAAATCTATTATTTATTTTCATGTTATAATTTTATGTGATCTTTGAGATAACATATTCATGCATTATAACACGTCATCTAAAAAAGTTTTCACTTATAGTTATTGTAACATGACATGCATACACTTGCATATTATTTCATTTTTATAAAGTTGTTTATAGTATGATTTAATATGTGTTAGAATTAATTTAATGAGGTTAAATTAATTGGGTTGGTTTTATGAAATTTTAACTATTTTATTAATCAACAAAATAATGTGATTTTAGTTTTATTAGTTAAAACTTAGTAAAATTTACATTAATTTTAAGTTATCGAATTTTAAATTGTTTAATGTTGGATAGCTTAAACAATTGATCATAATAAATTTATATTTTTACAAAATCTAGTAAATTATTTAAGTGTAAATATGATGAGATTCTATTAACACAAAATATAACCTAGTAATTAAAAATTATTTTTATTTACTAAAATTATGAAACATAGAATGTTTATAAGATAAAACATATTATTTAAAAATAATGAGTGGGAGAAGGTAATATGATAATATAACCTGCGGTCTCCACTATTAGCATAGCACCATGAGATTTATATGGCACCTCGCGAGCTTTGATTTCATCCTCCATACGAAGAGTGTCCGTTTAAATCAATAATAAGGTTGGCTTCCAAGAGATAGCATTTTATAACGTAGTTCAAAATTGACCTATGTTATGGCAGTAATTTTGGGTTAAGTTATTATAATCTGAAATAGTAGGTTACACTTAAAAAGATATAATTAATTTGTTAATTATATTTTTTACCAAAATAAATGGTTATTAATATATATATATAGAAAATATGAGATATTTTGATTATATTTATTAATTGAGAATGTCTCAATTCAATTTATAAATAATTTGAGCTATCATATGGTGACACTTTATTTATTAAGATTGAATAATCATGGAATAAGTAACATATTTTGTGTTTATCTATTTGCATCACGCATCACGTTTGCTATTCCAAAATATATATTTGTGATGTTTATGCAACCGTTTAATTTATGTCATTTATTTATTATATATCTAAAAATGTTAATATATATTTTATATATATAAATGTTAAACGTATATATTATATGTCTAGAATTTAAAGAATCACATTTTATGTGATTTAGTTTTGAATATAAAAAAAAGAATCAATTCTAACAATAATTTGAGTCTGACATTTAATTTATGTCATTTATTTATTTATTATAGCAATAATATCTAATCCAATCATCGCTATTCTCTCCAATGAAAAATTAACTGAAGAAAAATTTTGTTACGTGGAACAGTAACTTGAATATAGTGCTAATTTGCAAGATTACAGGTTTATCCTAACAGAGGAATGTCCTCCACCGCCTGCTGCTAATGCCTCTCGTAATGTACGAGAAGCATATGATCGTTGGATCGAGGCAAACAATAAGGCCCGCTGCTTCCTTTTGGCTAGCATGTCTGACGTACTTAAGATGAAGCATGAAAGCATAGAGACTGCTTATAAGATAAAGTAGTCTTTGTAAGACATGTTTAGCAAATCTTTTGAAAAGGCACGTCTTGAAGCTATTAAGGCTGTAATAAACGCCAAATAAAGTTAAGGGTTTTAGTCAGAGAATATATTTTCAGCATGGTGAACTATCTCTATGAGGCCGAGGTGAACAGGGCAATGATAAATGAAGCTACACAGATAGAGATGATTTTGGAAACCCTCTCCCCTACATTCCTTCAGTTCAAAAGCAACTATTTTATGAACAAGCTAAAATATAACATGACCGAGTTGTATAATGAGCTACAAACCTTCAAGTCTAGTTCGAAATAAAAAAGTACAGAAGGTGAGGCAAATGTTACAAAGGCTTAACCTTCTTCTTCTGCTCGAAAGAACAGAAAAAGGAAGCAAAGAACTGAAGGAAGTGGTAAGTCTAAGAATGGAGGACAGCCTAAGAGGAACAAGAGCAACAACAACAAAAAGAGCTTAAAGGAAAAGAAGCCCAAAGGAAAATGTTTTCATTGTGGTATAGTTGGGCACTAGAAGGGAAACTATAAAAAGTATCTTTAAGGAGCTCAAAGAAAAAAACAATGGTAAATCTGATTTACTTGTTTTAGAAGCTTGTTTAGTTGAAGATGACACTTCACATTGGATAGTTGATTTAAGAGCAACTAATTATGTTTGTTCTTCTTTGTAGATGCTTAGTTCTTCAAGGCGACTTGCCGACGGGAAAAAACAATGAGAGTGGGAACGGGAGTGGTTGTTTCGACAAGAGTAGTAAGAATTGTAAAACTTTATTTTAAAAATAAGTTTTTAATGTTAAACAATGTTTATTACATTCCTTGTTTTCGTAGAAATTTGATTCCTGTTTCTAGGTTGTTTGAATAAATGTTTAATGTTTTTTTTAATGGTAATTATGCTAAAACTTCTATAAATGTTTCGATATTTGTTCTACATATTTAGAAAAAGGGCTTTACACTTTAAGGCCTAACAAAAAATCACTGCTCAATAACGAAATATTCAAAGTTGAACAACCAAAACCCAAGAAGCAAAAGGTTTCTTCTAATGATAAAACATACCTATGACACCTTAGATTAGGTCATGTTAACCTTGATATGATTAACAAACTAGTAAAGGATGGTCCTTCAAGAGAATTAAAAGTTAGTTCTCTACCATTTTATGAATCTTGTCTTAAAGATAAAATGACTAAAAGGCCCTTTCTCTGCAAAAGGCAAAGGGCCAAGGAACTACTTAAGCTAATACATTTGGATATTTATGATCCATTAAAGGGCCAAGCACATGGTGGTCATGAATATTTTGTCACATTTATTGACTATTATTCAAGGTATGGATACATGTACCTAATGCAAAGGAAATCTGAAACTTTTAGAAAGTTTAAAGAATTCCAAGTGAAAACTGAAAAGCAATTAAGAAAATAAGTGAAGACTCTTCGGTCTGATCAAGGAGGGGAATACCTTGATATTGAGTTCAAGGATTATCTGATAGAACATGGTATTCTATAGCAACTCACCGCACCTAGAACACCACAACAAAATGGTATTGTAAAGAGAAGAAATCAGACGTTCCTTATGGTGAGTTCCATACTCAGCTACTCATCATTGCCCACTTTATTCTGGGGATATGCGCTATAAACTATAGTATATCTTCTAAACATAGGTCCATTTAAGTTTATTCCAAAAGCATCCTTAGAGTTGTGGAATGTCACAAACCTTGTATACAACATATCCATATAAGGGGTGTCTAGCATATGTTCTAAAAAGAAAGACCGAGAACCTAGAACCACTTTCTGAAGTATGCTTGTTTGTAGGATACCCAAAGGGAATGAGGAGAGGTTTGTTTTATAGTTCACAAAAAAAGAAGGTATTTGTGTCGACAAATACCATTTTTCTCGAGAATGATTATATGATAAACTATAAACCTCCTAGCAAAATTGTACTTAAAAAGTTACCTTGTGATCAGATCAGACTGCAACTGACAACCGTTGTCGAGGGACAAGAAGAGGAGACCACATCTCTAGATTAGGATATCATACCATCTCAACATGGTAGGAGGGTTGTAAGGCTACCTGCTCGTTACAAGGAAATTGAAGAAGCACATACTGCTATCTCTGATAATGGTGAGAATGATCCATTGACATATCATCATACAATGGAAAATTCAGAGAAAGACAAATGGTTGGAGGCTATGAACCTTCAAATAGAGTCCATGTACTCTAATTTAGTCTAGAAACTTGTAGATCTACCTGAAAGGATAAAACCCATAGGGTGCAAGTGGATCTATAAGAAGAAAAGATGAGTGGATGGGAAAGTTGAGACTTTCAAAACTAGGCTTGTGACAAATGGTTATACCTAAAAAGAGAAAGTGGATTATGAAGAAACTTTTTCGCCAGTAGCTATCCTTAAATCCATTAGGATTCTTTTATCCATTGCTGCATGTCTTGATTACGATATGTGGTATATGGATGTCAAGACAACCTTTTTGAATGGCTATCTTGAGGAAAGCATCTATATGGTGCCAATCGAAGGGTTTGTAGTTAAGGTCAAGAGCAAAAAGTTTGCAAGTTACAAAGGTCCATCTATGAACTTAAGCAAGCTTTAAGATCTTGGAACTTAAGATTTGATGAGGCGATCAAGTCTGATGGTTTTGATCAAAATGTTGATAAACCTTATGCATATAAGTACATCAAAGATAAGAAGGCATCTTCTTAGTTCTTTATATAGATGATATCCTACTCATTGGGAATGATGTAAGGATATTATCTAACGTAAAGAAATGACTTGCTAACCAATTCTAAATAAAAGATTTGGAAGAGGCAAGTTATGTTCTTGGAATCTAACTCATAAGAGATCGCAAAAACAAACTATTGACGTTGTCTCAGACATCCTACATAGATAAGGTGCTTATCAAATATTCGATGCAAAATTCCAACCCAAGATTAGATCTTGGGTGGCTGTTAAAAACATTCTCAAGTATCTTAAGAGAACAAGAATATATATGCTGGTATACACTAGTGAGAATTTGATTCCTACTAGATAAATTGATTTTGATTTTCAATCAGACAAGGACGTTACTTGCAAAGAGTTTCGAGGGACATTTGAAAGGCTTAGGTTCAATAGATATGTCTCATATGCTATCGGCCAAGCACATGCTATAGGGCAAGTGGGAGATTGTTAGGATTGGTGCCTTATAAGCATTGACATTCTACTAATTGCTAATAAATAAATAAAGTGACATTTATAATTATTTTGTTTGCTTATATGTATTATGAATGCTTTAATAAACATCAAGAAAATTCCATGATTATTTATATGATTATAAGTTAAGCATATAAGTGTTATATGCTTGGAGATAAAATTTATAGATAATAATCTAAATAATCCATAATAATTAATTAAAATTTAGGATCTTTAAATAAATATTACTAGTGCAGTCCAATCTCATTTAGAATAAAATACTCTCATCTAGGCTATTAAAGTAGAAATATTAGATTGGAGGTATTTTATACAATGAGATTATATAGGACTGGACCAGTTAAATTATAAATATCTAATAATCGTCTGTTACCAATAGAGCATTCAAATTTATCACTATGATGATCATATATATAACAATCTTAATCTTAAATATTTATTAAACTCCTATTTATGACATTATGTTTTATAACTTCTATGGCAAAGATTTGTCTAAACACAAATCATAACTTAGCATCTTGCAAACAAAATGGAATAAATAGCTAGGAATAATATTATACAAATATGGAATCCATTCATTCCTTTTGGAAGTTAGAAAAATAGTTCCTTTGAGTGATGATTCAAAATTTAAACAGTAAAGTGCTCGTTCAAAATAAGATTATGAATTAGTTGTTCATTAAAGAATTATTGGACCTCAAGAATGAAGATGTAATAGAAGAGTTAAACGAAAATTCAATCTAGCTCTTATTATGAACTATTTATAGAGGACTGATTTATATATAATGATTATATCAATGGACTACTCGTTAATTTTCTTTGAGCAATTTTCACAATAATTTCAAGAGTTCAGTTTCAAGTTTTTAGTGGAGTAATACTGAAACTAATAAATTTGACACATTAATTAAAGGGTCTGATTAATCGTCAAATTTATTAGAGCTTAGGTTATAGGTCCATAGGTCCCAATGCCACCTCTATAACACTGTATTAGATTTAATATATAGAATGAATTATACATATTTAATTTAAAATTATTAAATTCTGAATTAATTTTTTCACACTTGAGATATTAATGTGACATAGAAAAATGTTCTTTGTGACATATAATATAATGTGATAAATGTTGTCATATTTAAATGAGCATTAGTTAAATTAATTAATTGATTATATTTAATTAATGAGATTAATTAAATATGTTTTAAGTTAATTAATTAATAATATTTGAATAATAAGATTATTTAGATATAATTTTTAATTTTGTGTGACACATATGTGGTGGGACCATATTTTTATCTTTTCTAACATGGGCACAAAATTAAATTATTAATTAACTTAAAATCTATTCTTAAATACATATGATTTATTTTTGAATTTATACATATATATAAGATTTAATTATATATATAAGATACATATATGTATGAAAATAAAGTGAAACGATTTTCTTTTAACTACCTTTTAAACTTCTATATATATATATATATATATATATTTATTTAAACATAAATATTATATATATATATATATATAATTTAAAGAATCACGTTTTACGTGCTTTGGTTTTGAATATAAAAAAAGGATAAGGAATATAGAGTATATCATTCCCTTATATATCTGATATGGTGGTTATTTCAAATTTAAAATAAATTAAAATTAATTAAAAAATAATTAACTGTTTAGATATAAAAAGATATAAATAACAGTTTTATCCAAGAGATCAATCTTTTCACGTAATTTTTGCAGAATACTTAGAGAGAAAACTGAGAGTTATTTGTCTGGAAAAAAAAAAAGGGTCTGCTATCATATGTGTTGAGTACATAGCAGATCCAGAAGAGTATAAGGTTAATTTATTCTTACAGTTTGACACTCACTCGTCTTTCTATTTTTATTGGCGTGGACACTTGGCTTTAAAGATCATGATATCAAAGAAAAAAGCTAAGACACTCTGATAAGTTTTCAAGAGGATACCCTGATGACGCCCACTCATCTTTCCATTTCCATTGGCATGGAAGCTTGGCTTTGAAGATCGTGGTGTCAAAGAGGAAAGCTAGAATATCTTGATAGGTCCTCAAGAGGTTTGTAAAAAAAAAAAAATTCTCAAAGCTTTTTTTTATTAATTAAAATTATATAGCTATTTATGATAGATAAAAGTCTTTCAAAAAATTTTTCTTTGTCACCAATCCGTTTCTTTCACTGCATTTCATATTTAATTCTAATAAATGGCATTAGAACGGGTTATAGCATATATAATTTTAATTAACATGATTTTATTTTGATAATTTCATGTTCTTTATGTATATTTATGGGCACTTTATATTTTTACAATTTTTGTTCATGTGACAAATGATTATTTTATGAATGAATTTTTTGTCGTTAATTATATGGTCTTTGATATTGGTATTTTTATTTTTTTTATTAGATCAAATTTATGTAAGTCTATAAACGGGCATATGATTTTTGTAATCAATTACTTTTTTTTTTTCAATTGCTGTTCTTGTCTCCACGTGGATGACTTCACTTTCCTTTACTAAGTATTTCACACGTGGGCTTTATAAAAGTTTCACTTTCCATTACTTAGTTATACACATGAATGACTTAAAAAAAAAAAAAAAAAGGTGATCTGCACCTTCACGTGAGTCCTAAATAAAAAAGTGCTTGTCTTCATTAATGAGCATCACATGATGCACTTACACCAAAAGCTATATAAAAGGCTTCAGGTACGTGGAACACTAAAAGGAATACATATATAAAAAGACTCCATGTGATCGAGACTCCTTTGCAACTTTTCATGTGCCAAGATGCATCAAAAGTGCACGTAGAGAAAAGTGATTTTTTTATCCTTCTCACCGCAACTCTCAGGTGCACGAAAAGTGCAAGTTTAATATCAACACCTCTATAAATTTTTTAACATAAACAAACTTGGACTTTACGTGCATTATGAAGTACACGAAAAAATATATTTATTTGTTTCTCTTCATTGATCACGAACGCATCAATGACCAACTGCAATATTAATCACATGAAAAAGCCTCCCACGTGCAGAAGCATGAAAAAGAAAACTACAACATCACTCCCAACCAGAGTTGGACACCGATGAGACACGGCGTGTCAACCTCGAGCTTGGCCAGAGCTCGGCCGTGAGCCACCGCAAGAAGCGGCAACGCTCGGCCTTGAGCACTGCACTCTTCTGCGGTGAGCCAATGAGAGCTGCTGTTTTTTCACTCTCGCCTGAAGCTCAACCTAGTTAGACAACAAGGCTGCATCGCTCGGCCATGGGCGCCGCCTGTTACGGCTCGGCCGTGAACTGCGGGAAGTTTGGCTCAGAGGTCGACGGACAAGGAAGGTTCAACGGAGCCTGTGATGGTCACAGAATCGCAGGAAATCCTCTGCCAACAACGACAGATGGCTCAGAGTCGTCACCAATGCAAAAGATATGTGGCACGGATTTGCTGCAGCTCACGGCCAAGGTGGAGCAGACCGACGCCATGACGGCCGGAGATTCTCGGCCAACAGTCCGACGACCATTGGGTTTGAGCACCACGATGATCCTTCGGCTGGAATGTCGGACAAGACAACGGTGGCCGAATGCTTGTGAGGGTCGAAGAAGAAGACTCCGCTGCACGAGTGAAGAAAATTTTGAAGAAGAAGATGAAGTCAGTTGGGTTACCTTCAGTAACCCAATGAACTTCTGGCCCAGTTATGGACTTGGGCCTATCAAATTTAAAAGTAAACCATCAGATTTTTACATGATAATGCGATGGCCTGCTGGGCTTCATTTAAAAAGGGGCCATCATGTTTTCAAAGTAAACCATTGGTTTTTTGTGCAGTATACCATCTGATCATGACTGCAACAATGGAGCTGGGACAAATGTAATTACAAGAAGACCTTTGTAATTGTTTATCTCTTTTTTTAGAAGTTGTAATTTAATTATCTAAAAGGATCCAGTTAAAAATTCATTCATTATTTATTTTCATGTTATAAGTTTATGTAATCTTTGTGATTAAATGTTTATGCATTATAACATGTCATCGAAAAAAGTGCCCACTTATAATTATTGTAACATGACACACATACATTTGCACATTATTGCATTTTTATAAAGTTGTTTATAGTATGATTTAATATGTGTTAGAATTAATTTAATGAGATTAAATTAATTGGGTTGGTTTTATAAAATTTTAATTTTGATTATTTTATTAATCAACAAAATAATGTGATTTTAGTTTTAATAGATAAAACTTGGTAAAATTCACATTAATTTTAAGTTATCTAATTTTAAATTGTTTAATATTGGGTAGCTTAAACAATTGATCATAATAAATTTACATTTTACAAAATCTGGTAACTTATTTAAGTGTGAATAGGATGAGATTCTATTAACATAAAATATAACCTAGTAATTAAAAATTATTTTTATTTATTAAAATTATGAAACATATGATGTTTTATAAAATAGAACACATAATATAACAATATATCTTACGGTCTCTACTATTAGCACAACACCATAAGATTTAGGTGATGCCTCGTGATGCTTTGATTTCATCCTCCCTTTAGAGAGTGTACATTTAAATCAATAACAAAGTTGGCTTCCAAGATATCGAATTTTATAATGTATTTCAAAATTGACCTATCCTATAGCGGCAATTTTGAGTTAAGTTATTATAATATAAAATAGTAGGTTACACTCATAAGGATATAATTAATTTGTTAATTATATTTTTGACCAAAATAAATGGTTATTAATAAATATAAAAAATATGAGATATTTTGAATATATTAATTGAGAATGTCTCAACTCAATTTATAAATAATTTGACATACCTTATGGCAGCACTTTATTTATTAATATTGAATACTCGTGGAGTAAGTAAAATATTTTATGTGTTTTTCTATATGCATCATGCATCACGTTTACTACTTCAAAATGTATATTTATGATGTTTATGCAACCGTTTAATATATGTCATTTATTTATTATATATATAAAGACGTTAATATATATTTTATATATATAAACGTTAAACGTATATATTATATGTCTATAATTTAAATAATCATGTTTTATGTGATTTGGTTTTGAATATAAAAAAAAAAATCAATTCTAACAATAATTTGAGTCCAACGTTAAGAATCAAATCACATGTTCAATAATTTTGATGTTCTAAATGATATCTAACCAATTATATTTCACTAACTCGTTTAATGGACTTAAACATTAAAGCCAAAAAACAAGTTAAAAAGTATTTCAAAATTTTCAAATGACTTAAGCATGATTTGGTCAGTTTCATACTCAAATTGAAATCAAATCCTCAACAATATCTCTGCTAGACTAACCAAATAAAACCAAGCAAACACGTGCATATGCATTGACGCGCTAAAAAATAAATAAAAATAATAATAATAATAATAAAATAAAAAATGAAAAAGAAAAGAGACAGTATCAGTACAAAGTAGGTCTACAGTATGTGTTGCGTGGTTCTCGGTTGCAACTTGCAAGTATTCTCGACCAGTGAACCATACGTCAAGTACAATAAACTACTTAACGTACCCTAATTGATTGATAAAAAAAAGGCATCAATTAAATGTTGGTTTCGCAAACCAGATTTTAGAAAATTTTAGCGGAAGCATGAAGAAGATCGAATCATATATTTCAAATTTTTTTTTTTTATGATCTATATCCATTATTAATTTAATGCAATATATGAATAAAAGAATATGGAAACATACCGTAATTAAAAGAAGAACAATTCTTTTCAATTGTTTCGAATCTCTTAGAAATTCTGAATCCTTGGAAACACCATAAGTCTTTCTCAATGTTTTCCAAATTATGATGAACTAAAACGAGTGGGCGTTTTTAATTTTTTTGGGTTTGATCACACAATCTTAAATTTTTTTGGTCACTTTGCATTCTCAACACATGAGACAAAGTGAGAAAAAAAGGAGAAGAAGAAAAACTCTCATTTTGAAGAAAAAAAAATTCATCCGTCTCTTTTTCTGAACCAATATCTCTTAAATATCCTCCAATTTATTTATATATTTTTTATTATTTAATAATAATAACTAACTAATTATTATAATAATATACATATCCCACAATATATGGGATATGCAATCAACGCCACTTTCTCAGGGAAGTGGACGTTGGTTGTTTCTCTTTTCTTTTTTTTTTAAATAAATTAAATAAAAA
>CAMOHE010048571.1:0-10742 GCA_946598075.1 Artocarpus hirsutus | reverse complement strand
TAAACTCACAAACATTTAAACATGCTTTAAAAACTTTTCTCATAAAAACCCTTCTTTTGAAACATTTTTCATAAACATTTGTCATAAACATTTCTAAAACGTTTCTCATAAACGCTTTTCATAAAACATTTAACATGCAGCAATCCTCAGAATGCTTTTCTTAAAGTGTCATTTATAAACCTTTTTTTGAAAACATAAAAATGTTTTTCATAAATGTTTAACGTAAAACATCTCTCAAAATGTCTTTCATAACATAACATATAAATATTTAATAAAAAGGAATTCAAGCAAAGTCAAAATGCATGATTCCATTTATGCTCAATTATGAACTTTCGATTATGAGCATTTTATGAACACTCTTTTGTTACTTTAACTTACTATTTTGGTTTCTTAACTTTCCTTATTTTCTTTAACTTTCCATCCTTCCTTATCTTGCTTTAACTTTCTATCCTTGTCCTTATCTTTCCTTATCTTACATTCACTTTCTTTATTTTATTTTAGTGTTTGTACCAACTCATTAATCATGAGATCATATACATGATGCTTCCCTTGCGGAAGCTTGAGACCATCGAACTACGAGGTCATGTACCTCATATCTAGGAGGTCAAACTTTAATTTTACTTTCATTACCTCATAACAAAGGCTAGTATGACACTTTCTTTTTATCTTACATTACCTTCTTATTAAATTTAGTGAGCATATCAAATGCAATCACATCATGTGCAAACATACTTGAATTCATAGCTTGTACTATAAAATTTATTGCACAACAAATACAACTTATTGCATAATAAATACATTATAAAATGCAAAAACATTTTACAATCATAACTTATCCTCTAAAACTTATTGCATGACAAATGCAACTTATTGCATAACAAATGCGTCATATAACAATCACATTTTGGCAAATCACAACTTATATTTTAAAACTCATTGCATAACAAATGCATCCTAAAACTTATAACTTAAACCATAAAATATTATGCATTATCCAAATGCAAAACATATTTTAAATACTTTGAAAATCATAACTTGAACTTTTAAAAACATTATGCATATCAAGATGCAAATAGACTTTAAACATAACAGTTGCAAATCTTGCTTTGAATCTTTAAAACTTTTTGCATAATACATGCAAACATACTTTAAAAAAAACTTGCATAATAGTTGCAAACTCATTTGCAAACATACGTATATAAGCATTTGAAAACTATTTATTTCATGCTATAGGTGAGGTCTGAACTTACCTGTCTATAGCTCTAACATTCTCTATTCCGTTCCTATCTCATTCTTTTTCCTTCCATTGGTCAGCTTCTATGTCCTGATCATACAACAGCCGACTCATTAATTAACTTCCTTTTTATCAATCTAATTGATTGATAATAAAAAGTAAACATTAACTATTCTTTCCTTTTAACTTGGCTTATATACTATTGGTTTACCCTTGTCTTTAGTTAGCCTTGTAACCCACTGGGGTTACTTTTCCTTTACTTAAACATTCCTTAATTAAAATTTTCATCTCAAGTGATGGTTTCATTACTTAACGTATTATGGAATATTTTTCGTCTAAGAACGTTATGCTAAATGGGAGTGTTCGACTCCGTTCTAGCCACTTTCTTAAAAATGATGACTTTACCATTAACGGGTTTTTCATCAATTTCCATAAATCTATAAAACCTATTCTCACATATAACAGTGTAACAATCATTGATCATGCATTTTCATAAATTTTTATGAAAGTATCTAAAATAATTTATTTTAAAACCATTCATACTGTAGGCGAGATTACTACTTACTTGGACTCCGAGCTAAGCGGGTCAAGTTGTACCTCGCTCTATCAGTATACGAAGCATCTTCTGCAGTGCTCCTCGAGAGATCATGAATGGCCAGGAATGCTTCCTGGAGATCATACATTTTTGAAATGTCCTTCTGGACCCTATTACTACAGTTTGAATCGCTTCGATCTGCATGCAGTCGGTACCAGATGATTTTCACGGGAGTAGAATTAGCTCGAACGAAGGTCACCATCATGTTCAAAGCGTTGAAACAAGTCGAAAGGCGGTCTCGGATCATCGATCGGAGGTTCAGATTGTTAAATCCTAAAATGGCAGTTGATTGCCGTCAATCAGCTTTGTTGGCCGCTGAGCTCGAGCCTACCCCCCCTAAATCGACCCTCATGAGTTCATTGGCAGGGTCAATTTCATTCAATTTTGCCTCCATCTGCACAAATCAGGAACGAGATTCATGGCTGAAATTGGCGGCTCTGATCTCGGTGTTCCGGCGAAGTTGTCATGAAATTAAGCTGGGGGATTCGTTCCTTGAGGCAATCTGAGCATTTCCCCTCTACTGGTGGAGCTTGACATGGCATGAAACGGCGGCTTCGAGATCACCACGGTGGCACAAGATGGCGGGGGCCGTTCTCTGTTGATCCGTGGCAGTTGCCTAAAATTGAGGTTACAGACATGTTGCTCGTGCTCATCTGATCGTGATAGAAGCATCAATTTGGCTCACCGTCGACGGGGACAACACAATCGACGACAAGGAGACGAGAAACTCAGTTGGGCTTTTTCGGTTGTTGTTGCCTGCAATTGAGGTAGGGCTTCTGCTCGTCGTCCCCCTCTGACCCTTTTGGCATTGGCGATGTGCCACACCACCGTCGGAGATGACGGGTCCGGTGATGGCTCCACGGCAGCAACGGGGGTAGCTCCGTCGAGCCATTCCAGTTAAAATTGAGCTAGAAAATTGGTACCATCTTGCTCCTCTCCTTATGCGGACTCCATAAACACTAAAATCATGTCGATTGGTGGTCGGACCGTGGAGAAATCACATCGGAAAGAAATGGGTTTCATCACCACTTTGGGAGGCACATATGGCCTCCTCTGATAGCCTTTTAGGCGGCTCGGCACACCGTTGGACTCAGCTCGTCGAAAGCTTTCCAATGGTGTGGGAGGTGTTGAAAACAGACGCCGAAATCTTTGACTGATTTTTGAGGAGAGAGAGAGAAAATGTAGAGAGAGACAGTAGAGAGGGAGACTTGATATTTTCTGGATTTTTTTCTTTTTTTTCTCTCTCTTCACTTTTATAAAAATTTGTAGTCTACACAGTTTAATTTTATACTGTGTGACCTTAAAAAATCCAATTCCTTTAGTGTATTACTTTTGTAGTGTAATTTTTATACTACATAACTTTATCAGTGTACCTCTTTACACTGTATTATTCTAATATCGTATAGTTTTTTGTATTATTATACAGTATTTTTCTTTAAATTATATTTTTTCATTTCAATATAATCCTTAATTTAATGCATTAGAAATCCTCAGTTATTAAGAATTATACTTTTATTAAGAATTACATTTATATTCATATCTATATATTATATATTATATATAATATTTTAAAATTATTATATTATTATTAAATAATAATCCTACTACTATTGTAAATTAATATTTTTATATAATATAAATATAAAAATTATATTAATATAAAATAACTATTTGATAACAAAGATAATAATAACATTAACAATAATAATAAAAGTATATAATATATTACATATACAATGTATAAATCTTAATATTTTATTATTAATTGATATTAATATATAATATAATTTAATATTAATACTATTATTATACATTTATATTTTATATTATTAGTATAAATTAATATTTTTATAAAAATAAATATAAAAATTATACTAATATAAAATGATAATTTGATAATAAGTATCATATTAGCATTTACAATAATAATATAACAATAATATTAATATAAATAATAATATATTATTAAGAATGATATTTTTTTAATTATTTATATTCATACAAATATATCATATATTATATGATTGTTAAACAATAAGGATTGTTACAAATTTTATAATCCAATTATAAATATTATATTAATATAAAATAATAAATTTATAATAATGATAATAGTAATATTAACAACAATAATAAAAATTTAATAATAACATATTAATATAAATAGTATAATATTAATATTCATAGTAATATTAATGTCAAATTGTATATAACATTATTATATTATTCCTATTTATATTGTCATAATTATTCAATATTAGTACTAACAAATTATATTGATATATTTAATGTTAATATTAATATATTATTTTAATATATTTAATATTTAATATTAATATTGTTAAATAATAATTTTATATTGAACAATAATAATATATTAATATAATAATACTTTGATAATATTATTATTAATAATGATGATGATGATAACAACAATAGTAATATCATTATTAGTAATATAACAACATCATATGATTATTAAATAATAATAACATGGTTGTAGTTAAATCTTTTTAAAGAGGTTTGTTTATGTTTTTAAATTCTTTCTAGAGTAAATTATATTATTGTACCCTAAAATATACGATTTCTGCATAACACACCTTGAACTTTCAATCGTAGCAAAATGCACACTTACAATTGAGGTCTAATAGCTAATAAGCATTAAAAAGTATGGACGATTTTGATCATAGTGTTCGCACGTGAGTTTTTTTATAAGGGAATAGCTCATCATTTGAAGAAAAAAAAATGAAACTCAACACAGGATGAAAAATAGTATTAAACTAAAATTAAAGTAGCTATTAGACCTTAATTGCCACTGATTTTAAAGCTCAGGATGCATTTTGTCAATATTGAAAGTTTGGGGTGCATTATGTAAAAAGCGAATAGTTCAGGGTGTAAAAATACAATTTACTCTTCTTTCTACTGATAATGATAATATTATGAGTATGACATCTTTTTAAAAATATGAATATAAACATTTTATTAATATATAAATGATGAAAATGTTTTTTTTTGAAGGATAATACAATAATTTTTTTTGTCAATTCTATAAGATTCTCATCTACAACCAAACTCAATAATATATTATTTTTAGGGATCTATAAGAAGATTTCTGTATACAACTAAACGTGATAATATTGATTTTTTAAGAATCATATTACCCATTGTTATTTTTCCGAGAATATGATATTTCCTACCGTAAGGTTATTGTATAAGGTGTTTAGCTCATTACTTCAAACCAATTAGTTTGAACCAATATAAAGCTACATTATAAATATCTTATACGCTACAAGCTAAAACAAAAAATAACTACAATGTAAAGCTCTTACGTTACAATACAAACTGATTTGCCAAACTTCCATCAAAGTTGCTAGATCGAGTATAAACTGTAACATCGATTACAACTGAGCCATCATATCTATTATTTTGGGACGTTGAGCAAAAACTTTTTTTTAAGCCCTTTCAAAAAAATTCACACGCTTGAAATTGAATAATACCCAAAGCTGTTTAGGCACTTACTCGGTAGGATCCGGGGATAAATTTGAGATGGAGAATAGGAGTGAAGGCTCCTCAACTAGTCGTGAGAATGATCTCACTGGGTAGCGTAAGTTATGACCTTCTCAAGATCCAAGTAAGGTCAAGATCCATATGTGGAGAGTATTTCATTATCGTTTAGCAGTTTACTCCAATCTAGCTGATAGAGGTATAAATTTCCCCATGCGGTGTAGAGAATACTATGAGGATATCTCCCGTGCTCTTTGGCTTTGTTCACATGCTAATGATGTGTGGCAACATAGTACTTTGTGGGTTCTTATGAAAGATTGTAGGTCTGGTTCTTTTTCGGAGTAAGAAAAATTAATTAAGAGGGCAGAGCACCTACTAATATTCTCAAAAAAAATTAAATAAAGAAGACAAATAACTTTAAGAAGAGCGAAACATAATTTCAGGGGAGTACAGATTTTTTTTTTCTTTCTTTATGGGGTGTGAGAATATCATTTTTATAAATGTTATATATACAATATTAAAAAAAAAAAGCTTAAGGGCGACCACCCATCCTCATTCTTGTGTAGCTCCACCTTTGCACTTTTTATTTTTTTATTTTTTAAATGGTCTTTGTTGCTTTTGTTGAAAAAAATGGTTAATAATCATTTTGAGGCTTAATTTTTAGTGGGACCCACTTTGTAAAAGTGACGGTGTTGGCAGATTTGCGTTCTCCGTCACGAGAAGATCGAAATCATATATTTATATGCTCAAAATTGTAATTGGGTGAATGAAAATTAATGCTTAAAATATGCTCATTGACATTTAAATTTTATTGAAAAAAGCTTAAATGTAGGTCCTATATTGGTTAGACATTAGCTTAATATGATTTTTAATCCGTTACACTTTTGTGCTTAGGTAAGATCTTATACCTAAGAAGCTCTCTCACGCGCAGAGATACAAATCACCACTCCGATGGGTGAAGGGTCGTGGGTGCACACTTTAAAGTACAGGGGATATATTAATGTAAATATGTTTAGGGAGGTAACGTGGTGGACCAAAGGATAGAATTAGTGACCCGCGCGGCAGCTTGCCAGCGGATGGGCCCTCAGAGGGGATAAATGTGTTCAGGGAGATGATAGATTTTGTGGGTATTAGAGTCGTTATGCGAGATGACCGGGGCGTTGTGATAATGGCATCAACGAAGCCGATTCCAGGCAAGTTCTTAGCTCATGTTGTAGAATCTTTAGGAGCTAAAGAAGGTACGAACCTGATCAAGTGGTGTCGTTTTTTCCAATTGGGTTATCGAATCGGATGCGCTGAATGTAGTGCGTGCTATCAATGGAGTTTCCACTTGAGGCCCAAAAGCAAATGTCGTGGATGACTTTATGGATAGTATTCAAAACTTTGGACGTAGCATGTAGCTCTGTTTGCTACACCCCCGCTCAGGGAATGGTGCATGTGTAGCCCACTTTCTTGCTAGTTATGCTTTGCTTCTTCCTGTTAATTCTTTTTGGGATTTTTCCTGTCCGCTGTTTTTGAGTCCATATATAAGGACTGATTTTGATCAATATTAATAAAGACAACGCATTTTACTCTAAGAAAAGCTATTTTTATAGTTCTTACTGAAATACTAATCGAGTGGAGGGCTATTAGAGCATATAATAATATCGAAAGAAAAAAAAATTAATTTGATATTTAATGACTAGCCTTTTTAAGGGTAATAAGACCACTACAACATGTTAAAAGAAAAAGTAATTCTAGCTTTGGCATCTTCCAGAAAGCTGATATCTCAAAAATAAAAAAATCATTTGAGCTCATAGTAAAAGCATTTATAATTATGATTTTTTTTAAGTTTTAACTCTGACAATACTTTAAAAATTGAGTTATTACTTCCGAAATTTGAATAATCAAGTTCACGTGAGTTAAGCTTGCTAATGATGGTATGATGAACAAAATACAGGAGAAAAACCATCCTCCAGTTAGACTACATCCAGAAAATCCGTACTAGAGCTATACGATTTGACGATATTGTACATTGGTTAATCTAATCAGCAAGTAATTAAATTCAATCATCTCAATTATTCAGCATCATCTATCACCTTTATGGCTTTATCACAATAAAGATCACTTTATTTAAAGAAGCAAATAGTGCACCGTGAAGAATTTGTGAAGAATTCAGAAAAAAAAACCCAGAACAGAAACAATCTGAACAATTGAACACAAGCAATTATACTTGGTTCGGATCAAGAACACGATCCTACATCTAAGTCAGGGCTATTCACCCTAGTCAGAATCACTATGGAAAGAGAATTACACCCTCAGAGAAGAATCCCTCAAGAACACGCCCTTTTCAGTACAAAGGAATTTTTCTTTGTTTCCCACCCCTGTACACAGAATGCGTTCATGACTTTTTTTTTTCTTCAGAACTCTCTCTCTATATAAATCTCGAGATAACCTCTCATTTATACAACAATTAACAATCCTCTGCTATACAGTGTATATTAACACATTTACAACATCTACTACGGCCAATGACACAATGACACCTCATTAAAAATTGTCTAGCCTAAGCTGCAGTCCTATGCTTGACTTTATCATATCAAGATGCCATTAACTGTTTCTAACAATTATCAATTAGAGACAGCCTTCTACATGCACCCACTTCAACTAGCCATGGAAAGAAATACCGAAAGGAAACTGATGTCGATAGCGTGTTTGGGAGAAGAGTTTGAATTCTAAAGTTTAAATTGCCGATCGTAACGTGAGAGCTTTAGATTTTTAGACTGTAACATGTAATAATTTTAACTGTTTGCGGAACTCCACTCTCCTAAACAACCTCGTTGTCACTTTTTTGGGCTTTAAGTGGTCCCCTTTTTTTTTTCATGAAAATCAATAGATAATAGAATAAGAAATTTCGGAATTTGTTTCCATTTGCCAATATCCTTTAAATGCGATATATTCAACATATTTCCTAACTTTTTTCTTTTTTCCTGACAAACTATGCCCAGTCGCATGTTATTTATAACTTTGCCTTTCAAAAAGGTACATATACACGTGAAATGGGCCACCTGATATGCAAATAAGTGCTTCTGTTACAATTTAAACACAATATTTAACAGGACGATTAATTTATTAGATTTTCCCCAGATCAGTTTAGTGTTTAAAATCGATTATGATTTTTTTTTTTTTGTGTCAAAGAGTTTTTAGATTCCGGATAAAGAAGACAGATCTTTGAAAGACATAATAACTTTACAAAAAGTAGGTGGGTGTTAGAATTCTAATTTTGGCCCACGTGTTGTTTTTGTGAAACAAAAAAAAAAAAAAAACAACTTCAACTGTAAATAACTGTCTCTTTTCCTCAACCGTGTGATGGTCACGGTTATAAATATTTTGGGTCCCTGAGCACACGACATAAGAAAAAACACACACCATCTAAGATTGTTGGTAGTGCTCAGAAAATTTTCAAAAGCAACACCGGGAAATTCGTCCAAAACAGAGCAGAAAAAGCAATGGCAGGAGGTACATAATTTGATTCATTTTGCTTCCGTTTTATGAGTTTAAATTGCCATGAATGTTGCAATTGATTCTAACATTTGGTATCTGAGCCATTAACCTCTGCCTTGATGTGTTCATTTTGAACATTTTCTCTCTGTTTTTCATGACTTATATGGCCGTGATTGGAGTTTTCGTTTTTCTTTGAAATTTCGATCATTGAAGCAAGAAAACAATTAGATTGGTGTTTTCGTGATGTTCGGTGATTAGAAAACCATGAAACTCGGCTGAACTTATGGTCTGCAAAATTTTTTGTCTACTGGCTATGAAAAACAAGTCACGATTAATATGCATTCTTGTTTGATTATGTATTTTGTATTCATAATTCATCACATTATTGTTTTCTGATCATTTTGCAATTTGAAATGGCACAAAACGACGTCGGAATCGCCAGAAATCGTTAGATTTCCATTCGGGTCGCAACCGGGTCGTAACTGGGTGAAAAGGACCCGGCTGGAGGTTGAAGACGAGCCAAACGACATGTAGTTTTATTCAGCAAAAACGACACGTCGTTTTGGTGAGGAAAGGAAGTGCTGTCGTCTGTACAAAACGACCTGTCATTTTTGTTTGATCAAAACGACATGTCGTTTGAGCGAATCTCGGACTGCACTCATTAAGGGAAAACGACACGTCGTTTCCATTCTGAGGAAAACGACATGTCGTTTTGAGAACTCCGAAAATTTTAAAAAAAATAATTTTAAATCAAATATTTAGTTTTTGGATATGCACATAATTTTTGCATTAATTTCATGAGAAATTTATTTTGTATATTATGTGCCAAATATTTGTTTTATGTGCTAATTTATTGTTATATGTATAATTTTGTTTTCATTATGTATATTATTAAGTTAATTATTTAGCACAAATTTAGATTTTGTTCATAATTATTGTATTGCCTAAAGAATATGCAATATTGCATGGATAATTTTATGAACAAAAATTAAATGTCTTAGTGATCCATATGATTTTGAATAATTAGAGTTTAGCCACAACACCTCTAATTATGCAAAATTATATATTAATTAGTTTAGGATCACATTTGGTCAAATGACATTTATTGCAGTTAGTTGTACTCAATATAATAAACTTTATCCCATATGAATTTTTATTATATTGTATGACTAATTGGGATAAAGTATCAAATTATATTTTCTAATTTACCCACAGGTATTAGAAAAGGGAACATAATTTGATAGTTTTATCATACAGTAAAATGAGTCTAATTGAATTAGAACTTTAGCCCACAGGCAAGTTTTATGTCATAGATTCATGATTTTTATGCATGATTTACATTGGTAAAGCATGATTTATGTCTATTAGTCTCAATATTTTGGATCATAAGCATGTTTATTTTTGATTATGCAGTCATACAACCTGTGAATTTCTCTGATATTCGATGTGATATCCCTGAGCTAAAAGAGGATAATTATAAGGTCTGGAAGGAGAGAATTCTCCTTCACTTGGGGTGGATGGACATTGATTATGCTATAAGGAAAGACGAGCCCGTAATTACTGAAACCAGCACTCAGGATGAGATTGCTCTTTATGAACGTTGGGAGCGATCTAATCGCCTTAGTGTCATGTTCATAAAGACCAAAATCTCTGCTGGTATACGTGGTTCCGTCGAACAGTATGACAAAGTCTGGGCATTACTGAAGGCTATTGATGAGCAATTTGAAACTTCAGATAAGGCACTTGCCAGCACCCTAATTATGAGGTTCTCATCTTTGAGGCTCACCAGTGTGAGAGGTGTGCGTGAGCACATCATGCGCATGAGGGACATTGCGGCTCAATTGAAGACCCTTGAGGTTGAGATGTCTGATTCGTTCTTGGTACATTACATTTTGAACACTCTGCCCTCTGAGTATGGTCCCTTTA
>CAMOHE010048569.1:0-20981 GCA_946598075.1 Artocarpus hirsutus | reverse complement strand
GGCTACTTTGGCAGCTTATTGGTTCAATTAATTAATTTGATGATATTAATAATCCAAAAACATAATTTGAATTTTAAAGTTGCAGCAAAAATTGATCCCAAAAAAATTTTGTAAAAAGTCAACCCAGTCAAAGTCGACGGTCAAAGTCAACGTTTGACCGTTGACTGTTGACCCTAACCGGGTCAAAGCTGGCCGGGTCAGGTTGACCCGACCCGGGTTCCTTACCCAGCTTTTCCTCTTTTTTTTTTTTTTTTTTTTGGTTTCGGGTCACCCAGGGGTTGAGCCCCTGGGTTCCATCTGGTCACGGGCTTCATTGGCCCGTGTAACAGATGCAAATCTGGGCTAGCCCAGATTTGCGATTCACCCAGGGGTCATCTCCCCTGGGAACGAGAGCCAACCGCCACAGAGATGTCTTCTCGCTGGCCGGGGCTCTGTCCGTCGGCGGGACTTCACGGCCGCGCCCAGAGGGAGCCGACGCCAGCGGCAGAACAGTAAGCCACCGGCAAAACCCACAAGATAGCCCCTCTCTCTCCCTCAGGCATAACCGAACAGCGCCGGCCGAGCAGTGGCATTTAGCCGCCGTTCCACTGCTTCGCCACCGCCAGAGGGCGTGGCTATTCCTTTCCGGCGCCGCCTGAGAGACTCGGGCAGATTTCTGTGCCGGCGGCAGTGAGATTGCCGTCGATCAACCCACGGGATACCCAACCCAGCGAACAAGACGATTTCAATGAAATCGTATATGCATTAATCGTGACCTGTTTTTTCTTTTTTTTTTTAAGTTATACGACAACAACCACATCTCAATTCATGTTTTAATGGCAGCGATCATAAATGCAAACGACAGCAACATGGAAAGGCCCAATAATTGATTCAAGAAACAGTATGCATTCATTAAATGCCATTTCTAAAACCGAAAACCAAACATACTAAATTCATACGAAACACACAGATATGCATATGCATGAGTGCAGTAACGTAATTCAATCTTAAATTTAACTAAAAATTCTTGAGAAAAATTTCTCAATAATTCAACATGAAACCCGCTCTGATGCCACTTGAAAGATTGGATTGAACCAAAATTTCTACACAGGATCATTCATGTCAAATTATTGAGAAGAATCATACCAAACTGCGGAAGCGTACCTGGATTCATGATCACTGAATAAACTTGGGTTATCGTCTTCCAATCCAATACGTACTCCTTGTTATTTTCTAAGAAGATGGGATTTCAAAGAAAACAGGAAGAATGAAACGTACATATGAATTGGGGACCATAACCAGAATAAATAACTTTTGTTATTTTAGTGTATTTCTAGTTTCGCCCATCATAAAATCTGAAAATTACAAATTGGTATCTACACATATAATATTTATAAAAATAACCCATACATTATTTTAATACCCAATAAAGCCTTTTAACTTTATCTTAATTATATCACTTTAATTTAGGCTTTACTTTAAGATAGCATTAAATAACACATTTAATTACATATGTGTGCCCACATGAAAAATTATTTTCTAACACTTTTTGCATAAACACGAGAGGATTTTTCTTTCTATTATTTTCATTAAGGATTACAACATGTATTGGGTTTTATATTACATTTAAGCTTCCGTAAATGGAAAGGAAAATTTTTTTTACGTAAAATAGATGCAAATTCAACCCTAGAATCTGAATTTGTTCCTTGTGGAGCACTTGAAGAACATTTCATAAAACCAAGGGCTGATAATTCAAAATTATGCATGGAAAAAATACAAATTAAAACACATGAGAGAAATATCTAAATATGTATTGTTAGAAGCTGTCAGAATATAATTTTTTTTTGTTATGTTGATGGTTTTATTTTACTCAGGAATCGTAGCATAATAAATAAATTAAAAACACATGAAAGAAATATCTAAACATGTATTATTCAATGTTCTCAGAATATAGATTTTTTATGATTTTATTTTAATCAAGAACATTATACTAAGAATCACAAATAAATTGAAAACACATGAAAGAAATATCTAAACATTACTAGCATGTTTGACAAAACTATTTGAATTGAAAAAATTGATTAAAAAACTGTAACATTTAAGATCTTTATATTATTGTAACTTTTTGTTTTACATTGTATAACATGTGAGACTTTACACTGGTATTGGTTCATATAGGTTTGCTAAACATGCTAGTAGAGTTTTTCATATTAAATAGTTTTTTATTTTTTAAAAACAAAAAAGAGTTTTTAAAAACAAATATGGTGTCTAGCATTTGTTTTCTAAGAACAAATTTTGAATTAAAAAACTAAAAAACAAAAAACAAAAATAGAAAAAATAAGTAAGAAACCAATATTTAATCTCAAGATCGTCCCTAAACCGGGATAAGATTAACAAGTTGGGACACGCGTCAGGATTGAATCGACATGTTGGAACCTGTGCCGGGATCAACCTGATGGGTCGAGGCCTGTACCAAGATCGACATGACAATACGAAACCCATGCCAAGATTGGGACAATGGGAAGAGGTCAATGCTATATCAAGACAATCCGCACCAGGATTGGTTTGATGAGATGGTGCCCATGTCAGAATCAGCCCAACAGGCAGAGACCTATGATGGGATGAGGTCAACAAGTCGAGGCTTAGGCCAGGATTGTTCTAACGGGCCAAGACTTTTGTGTAACGCTCCTTTTATGGACGTCACAGATGTTGTTACATTCATTCATTGCATACTTTTATTCTAGGATAAACTATTTTATAAGATAATTTGAACACATAAATTGGAAAACATACCCAAAATCCATGCATACTTTTTTTTTTAATAACTTAATCATTTTACGATATCTTAATCTATTTTTATAATAATAATTTACTTGTTCATTTTTTTTAAACAATATGCCAAAACAATTGTAATTTGAATTTATTTTTAATTAAATCTTTTTTTTATTTAAAAAAAAACATTAATAAAATTTGCATACATACTTTGGCAGGTCGAACTCGATCGGCAGGCTGATATTCAACCATCGGCAGGTCACCCGAGGCTTTGCAAAATAGGTTTCAAAATTCGATAAGATCGGCAAGCCAGTATAGGGTAATCGACAGGCCGATCCATGCATCGACAGTCCGACCAATAATCGTCGGCAGGCTGAACTCTTAAAAATTAGAAATTAATATTTTTTTAACAAGTTCCAAAAACTTCAAGGTGCGAAAACAATAAACATACTTAGAAATAAAAGCATAAAAATAAACATAGTTCCAAAGTTTTATAACTTCTTTTCTTAGCGTCTTCCGTTTGCAATTCATCATCAGTAGCTCACACACCCGTCAATGTCTTCCACCTAATCCATAGCTCTTTTACCTTTATCTGCAACATGATGTAAAACTTAAATAAGCAAATGTTTAGTAAGTACATTTATATCTCACAATTTAAAACATTTTATGAATATCATTATCATCATCATCATCATCATCATCATCATCATCATCATAATAGTGTACTAGGCGCATTTTCATAGGAACATATCTTTCATTACATTGACCATATTAAAACTTTATTTATTTTATCTTAAGGCCCAAGTGTTACACCATAACATCATCATCATAGGCGCGTCGTCATGAGAGAAGAGGGGTAGCTAATCCCAAACCAAACATGACACCATAACTTATCATATCATAACATAACATATCATTGGGTGTGCAACACTTATTTAGGTGATACATATATACATACTTATACTTTCATGCTTTGAAAAACGTTATCATCAAAATATGCATAAACCTTCATACCTTAAAACTTCCATAATAATATTTTATGTATAATCATCATGAGAAATCATCATAAAACCATCATGAACATAAATTTTAAACTTTAAACTCATCATGTTGCAGGTGAGAATGTATTTATCTTATATGCTTACTTAAACCTTACTCGTAAGTGACGACGCCGCGGTCTCGATATGCTCACTTCATATTGTGTTCATGTCATACATTCATTAAAAATGGCAATTAGCTTATATTTTCAATGAATTAATCACCACAACATAACATCCATTTCCACACCAAAACACATACATTCCTTTCTTGAAAACATAAATTTATAACATGTTTCATTAACCATAAATCATTAAAATAAAACTATATCACAAATATTTTCTTACCTCCATGAATTCATAATTCAATAACTTTACATTCACACATAAATTGGGCACCACACTTGGCAGGATCAAAGTTAATACATATACATATTATCATGATTTTTTGTTGGCCATAAAAATTCCATTTTGTATTTAAAATAAGTCACAAAATTCAAGACACAAAATCTATCAGCAACAGTTAAGCAGTGAACAACTCTAAACTCAGGTCCGTTTATCACATTTTAAAGTAATAGAAAAATCTACAAAAATTAACACATATAATAGACACATAGAACTATAAGAAATCCAAAAATTGGCTTCAACAAAAATCGGAAGAGGTCAAAATACAATTGAAATCAGTAGTAAAACTGACTTAACAAATATGGGCAGCAAACACCATTCAAACTAGCTTTTAAGAAAAATATCATGAAAACAATTTAGACCTCAAAATTTTTTTGACAACCTATATACATAATAACACCCTACTACAAAAATTCCCAGGACCAAACAAAATCATTTAGACACAATAAAAAGTTAGAGAAACAAGAGGTCCAAAATTTGCAAGTTCTCAACCATAAAACCTAGTTTGAAGAAAGTTTAATAACTCACAACACACACATGAGATAACCACAAAATTTTCTAGTTTACAACCTAAGATAATGAAATATCTGCCAAATATTGTAAAAATTAAAGCACATTTGTCCTATGAACAAAAAGCATGTTTTTGTGCAACATAACCAATCAGCAACAATTCATTATGAGGTGCAGAGCATGAATATTTAATGTCTCAGCCTACATAATACCAAATGGCACGAAATTTGGAGCAACATCACATAGCATATTCATGAAAATCATGGAAATTTGTAGGCAAAGATATAAGGGTCGGAACATAGAGACAACACAACTTTACCATTAAGCATTAATCAACGGTGAGGGGCAGAGAGAAAAAAATTCACATCTCAGCGTAGAAAAATCCAATTGAAGTGAAATTTTGAGGGTCAGCACATAACACATACATGAATAACATATTAAAAATTCAGAGCAAAGTGAGATTTGTATAGAAAGATATAGCAGTCATATTACAGGGTGTTTAAAATTTCAGAATTGCTGAGAAAAGTCTCTTAGCTCAAAATAATATTCTTCAATTCTTCCTTGAATTTTACCCAACTAAATTTCAATACTTCCTTCAATTATTTGTAGGAGAATTGAGAGAGAGAAAAAGGAGAAAGATGTGTAGAAGAAAGAAGGAATAATATGTCTGAGAGAAATTTTGAGAGAGAGTGTGTGTGAATAACGATGGGAGTGATATGTGGGGAGGATTAAGTTCTAAATTTGATAGCAAATTTTCCCCAAATGAGCGTGCATAATCTTGAAAAATTGAGGAGAGTTTGGGAAGAGTCAACCAATCTTTTAAACTTACCATA
This sequence comes from Artocarpus hirsutus, assembly GCA_946598075.1. Lineage (NCBI taxonomy): Eukaryota > Viridiplantae > Streptophyta > Magnoliopsida > Rosales > Moraceae > Artocarpus > Artocarpus hirsutus. The sequence continues at coordinate 15,445 of CAMOHE010048569.1, read as the reverse complement.
TTTTGAGTCTAAAAATAAGGAAATCCTCATCAATCGTCAAAGTCAAAAATTCCATTACCAAAATTAAAAAAAAATCAATCCAATAATATACCAATCAATCAACAATCATTATCCAATCATCATCGTCATCATTTTAGGAAATTTCTGTTGACTGCTCATCAGCTGTCATCGACTTGCCGATGTCCCACTTCGGCTTGCCGAATGCATGAGGTCTGGTCTGTCGATTATATTCATCGGCCTGCCGTTCCGTGAGGGTCATTTCGGCCTACCGAACTGCCTTACATAACAAAGTTTAACAAAACATTAATTATTGCAAAAATTATCATATAACATACAACGTAATTGACACGAACACTCTAAGCACATCAATTTCACGTGACCGTCACCTGTCATAACACTTAACATGAAATAATTAGTATCATTAAATTATAAATCATTAATAAAATTACATAACGTCATTCCTTACACACTACATGAAAATTGACGGGTGTTACATTTTGTTAGTATTGAGGTGATGGGACAGGATTCGCATCGGGATCGACCAAGCAGGCCAGAGCCTACATTAGATCGTCCCGATACGCTGGAACTCCTACTGAGATTAAACCAGAGTTCGAGAAACCCACCGAGGTCGGACGAACGGGCACGAACCTGTGCCTTGATCGGATCAAGACCTGAACCAAAATCAAGACAACAAGACAATTGTTGTGTCATGATTGGGATGATAGGATGAGACCTGCTTTGGGATTTGACCTCATTGACGGGGCTTGCAACGAGATCAAATCGACAAGACAAAACTCTAAGATCGCATCGACAAGACGGGACTTGCAACAAGCTCGGACCCGCATTGCAGTCGGAATAATAAGCTAGGACTAGCACCATTACTGGACTAACAATCCTGGTCCTACCTCAACAGCAATTCCAACCTGTAGCCTGACCACGAGTGATGCCAACGACAATTGACAATTATTTTTTTAAATTTGCAGAAAAGAAGTTTTTTTCTAAAAACAACAATTTTTTCCTATTCAAACATGTTTTTTATTCTTTGAAAACTGTCTTTACAAACAGCAGCAAATATCTTTGTGTTATGAAAACAATAAAAAAAACAGCTTTAAAAAAAAAAAACAGAAAACAACAGGAAACAATACCCAATAGCCTCTTATTATTCGAAGCTATTATAATATAATTTGTCTTGTTTGATGGTTTTATTTTAATCAGAAACATTCTATGGAGAACGACAAGATATTTTCAAACTGAAATGACAAGTGAGGAGTAGAAAAAGGGTGATAAGGAGAACATAAAGAAAAATTTTAAGGGTCATTATAAACTTGAGTTCCTAAAGTTGGCACATGATGAAACCATCAAAAGTGGGAGGAATCTCACAAAAGTGATGCACTTTGGCTTATATAGATGGCCATAGTTCCATACAGCTATACAAAAGCACCCAATGTCTTTCAGCTGGCATAAGACTAGTGCTGATGTGCCTTAGATCTTTTCTTTTTCTTTTTTTTTTTAATTTAGCTTTCATATATACAGGAAAAAATGGAAGTGGAGGACAGAGGCAAGTGCTTATATGACCCTTCATACAATCCCATGTTTTTTTTCCCTTCTTTAACAAGAAAAATTGAAGAACAAAACAAAAAATAAAAGTGCAATGTTTAAAGGAAGCTGATCGACAACAAGTATGGCTTATGCCGAGCATCTTGCACTTTCAACAATAGTAACTGTGACAATGTCGAGATAATCACATTAAATTAGTATATAACAAAGAATATTTTGGCTAAAGTACAGCTGCAATTATTTTGTAAATCATTAACGGCATCATGTTACTGTTAACCCCTTTGTTTTTAATAGGTCGATTCTTGGGTAACAAGGTCAATATGACACAAACAACTATAAGATTCTATATTAGGTCACTGGTTAATTTGAGTTTCATAGGTCTTTTTTGTTATGCCTTTTTGAGGTTTATTGTAGCTGTATATATATACATATTTTTCTTCCCAAGTGGTTTCCTTTATTGAATGTTGAAAGTTATAGCTTGGGTGGTGTGGGTGAATGGTTGAAGAAAAGGAATAGAATTTTTCCCAGAAGAAAGGAGAAAAAAGAGAATGGCTTGGACACAAAGCAAAAAGTGGAAGGTTGAGAGGAGAAGCATTAAGCATGTTCCATGTACAATTATGTGTGCGGGAAGTAACCACAACCCCTCTTCTTGGAAAGTCTGATTGATTCCAAAATGTGCAGTACTACTGCACTTAGAACCTATTTGGGAGGGCTTTTTAAAAGCTGTTTTTGGCTTTTTGAGTTTAAAAGTTGCTTCTGAAAGTATTTAGATGAACTCTCAGAAGCGTTTTTACTCTCCAGAAGTGTTTCCTATTAGAGCCATAAAATGTAGCTTTTCAAAAAAATCACAAACATTTACGATAAAAAAGAAGAAGAATTTTCTTGAACTATTTTTTTTCAGTTTACTTCTTTTAGGTGTTTCTTGTTGGAAGATCCTAACTCAAAGCAATAGTAAAGCCGTTTAGCATAGCTTCTGCTTGCGTTTTTAGTCAGTAAAAGAAAAGCAGTAGAAGCTGAAGCTTTTCAGTAGGTATTTGAAACCATATATTTAAAAGAGATTTAATGGGTTAAAATGATTTCAATTTTTTTTAAGTTACAAAAATATTATATTTAAGCTTATAATATATTATTGATACTCTAGTACAAGTTTCAAAGTCTATTTCATAAGTATTTTTTTAAAAAGCTACATTTTAGAAGTGCTTGTTAAGTGCTTTTGTGGCTCTGACAAGAAACACTTCTGAAATAGACTTTGAAACGTATACCAGAGTATCAATAATATATTATAAGCTTAAATATAACATTTTTGTGACTTAAAAAAATTGAAATCATTTTGATCATTACACTTCTTTTAAAAATATGATTCTAAGCACTTATTGAAAAACTATAGCTTTTGCTTGTCTTTTTTTTACTGACTAAAAATATAAGCAAAAGTTGTACCAAACGGCCTTACTATTGCTTTGAGCTAGGATCTTCCAAGAAGAAACACTTAGAAAGGTAAACTGAAGAAAAGTAGTTGAAGAAAATTCTTCTTCTTCTTTATCATAAATGTTTGTGAAAAGTAGATTTAAATTTAAGGGATAAGATTTAGGGCCTGTTTGATTTGTGTATCTTTTAGACTCAATAGACTCAAATTTAAATCCTAGTATCAAGAATCTTTTGAATACGTGTTTGTTTCTCCAAGATTTGAATCCTTTGAGTATCAAGAATCTAAGTTTTCAAAGTTTTGATCCCCTAAACTTTTGATACTCGAATATCTTTGTTGTAACAAAAGTTGAAATTCTCTCATCTATATTAGGGGAGAAAAAAATCATAACTTCTTCATTTGATATCCAAATAAGATGATTATTTTTTCATTGTGTTCTTAGTGAAGAGATAAATAAATTAAGATCCATATTGCATATTTTTTAAGATCATTAACATTAAAATTTTATTAGATTTGTTAATAAATCAAACACTATTTTCACTATATCTCCAAACACAAATTCTAATTAATTTCATACCCAATTAAAACTTAAACATGTATTCAAACATCAATTGGATAACAATTAAATCATTAACTCAAATCTTAATTCAAATTATATAATTCAAATCAAAACACTAATTCGAATCTATTTAATAAACGGACCCTTAATGTCTTTTCCTGGAAGCTCCCTAGCCGAAAAAGGTGCAAATGAAAACTACTAAAGCTTTAAAGCTTTGTGCCAAAGTGAAACCAAATTCTTGTAAGTTCTTACCGGCATTGAACTTCTTATTATAAAACAATATTATAGTTCCTCTTTTTCTATTCTTGTTCTGTTTGTGTATATATATGTATATGTATGTATATATGTATATAACCTGAGAGTAATCAAACTGAACTTCTTCCACACACTGCAAGTTTACCAAATGTTGTCACATTTGCTAGCTATAGTCTATCTTTTGTTTATTCCCAAGTTGAAATTGATAATATTGATGCCATTTTAAGACTTGATCTTGTTAAGAGACTTGAAAACTAAATACAGAAATGTTGTTGTAGAATTCACGGTAGTAAATACAAAATATGGTATTTGGAAGTGCACAAAGACCAATTAATAATGGCAAAAGAACTGACTTTCCTTTATTCCACTACACAAACCAGAAACAAACTATTGAACATAATATGAACAAATTACAAAATGACCGAACATATACTCTAATATGATTTATAGACAACATCAAATGAATCAAGCCTTTGAAGCAGCAGCAGCAGCAGCAGCAGCAGTAGGAATGGTGATAGTTTTGCGCTCAGAATCAGTGGCAGTGTTTATGTTCCTGTGTATTTTGGCAATGAAAGCCTCAGCCTTCCTGTCAATACCGGGCTCCGCCACCCACCGCCCTCTGTCCTCCTCGCTAGGCCACACTCTCCTCGCGTCCTCCACCGCATAGTCCTCGACCCTGCGGTTCCTCTTGAACCTGAACAGGTTAAACACTGGGAAAGAAGAACTCTTCTTTTGCCTGTTGTTGTTGTTGTCGCCTCCCATATTGTTGATTATGCGAAGAAATTAGCTTTTGTTGTACAAATTCTCTAACTAGTACTAGCAGTAATAATCTCTCTCTCTCTCTCTAGTTTTTCTCTCTTGGAGTGAACTTGCAAGGAAATTAACAATATTGGTGATGTATTTATAAGGGGGGAGGGGTAAGCTATTGTTGGAGAGAATCCTTAAAGGTGAGAGGTGAAAGATCACATGAAATTACATGGCAAAGAGATGGGAGACTAATAATGTTGTGAAACCACATGCAAAAGCACATTTGTTCTCGTCCGTTGATTTCTTTTTGGATATTTTGACCAACTTCAACAACCCCTATGATCGTTCAGTTTTTAACAAGTCACTGTTTGGACTGGTCTAATTAATTTGCTTTGCACTTTCTTCACCTTATTGATTATTAAGGCAATAGGCAAACCGGTTTCAATTGAAATAACTGATAACATTTTATTAGATAAAAGTTTTATATTATAGTTGTTTTTTACTTCATGTGAGATTCAAACTAATTAACTAGTTGTGTCAAACATGAAATATATTATAATATATTAATGATGTTTGGGGTTGTAGTTCTAACCTTACAATGACAAATAGTGTAAAGCTATTATATGCTATAATATAATGTAAAAATTTAAAATAGTGTAAAGTTTTTATATGTTATTATACAAGTTAAAACTTTATGATTGCAAGTCTTTTACCAAATACCATAATAATTAAAACAAATATTTGGTATTATAATTAATGGTTAAATATTGCTTACTAACTATCTGATAAGTAGTCTTTGGTAATTATCTACAGTAAAATTATATATGCTTGTATGCTTAATTGGACATTCCATCTTTCCGTCATCTTTGGCTCTAATTAAATTTGATTCTTCCCAATAACTTCTCCATTGCAATAATTAGTATATAGCCAGCTAGCTAGATAGCTACATCATGTTTTGTATACGTAGTCTACTAACATGTTTGCCTGACTATAAATATGAAGAAAACAGTATAAAACTCTCTATTATTACAGTGTAGAATAAAAATAAACGATAATCTAAAACTATTTATTGTTATAATGTTTTGAACCAATTGATTCAAACCAAAATCCCCAAAATACCCTAATATATTTGCTTTTTATTAATGTATTTTCTAAAGTCTATAATTAATGTATTTGCTTCTCTTTTTTTTTTTAATTAAGGATGTATTTGCTTTAGTTAGACTGTATCAGAGCATTCTTGGAATTTACATGCTAAAGCACCTAGTAAATTATAGGAAGATGCGTGGATTTTAGGATGTGGTCCATTATTTATATTCTAACTCTTACAAATGTATTTCTTAAGGAAAAAGAATCACACGTTTCATATTGTTAAAACATATAAATAAATAATAATTTATAACAAAATTAGACCACCTCACTTAATAGGTTATCTTTTAAGATTAAAATTCAAGTTATTAGAAATCTGATTTTTATTATGATGTCAAAGTCCAACCAGTTCGAACAAGTGACTCAATCCATCTAATATAAAATTGGTGATTCCAAATATAGCATCATCTTACCAAACATATAAACAAATACTAATTTATAAGAACGGTAAAAGCAGAACCAAAATTGATAGGTAGTCATATGAGTGGTCCAGTATTTTACTTTATTTTATTTGTTTGAATGCTTCTGGTTCATGAATTGGTACAATACCACAAGGAAGGGAATTGATGCACTCATATAATAATTTAGTTTATATTTTTTTGCCAGTTCTTTTAATTGTGACAGGCTTTTTGTGATTGCATCATGAAAAGATATGTTTGAATTTGGGTTTCCTTCTTCACATATAATCTGAGTTTGCGTGCAAGCTGTCTACCTTTAAGGTATCTTAAAATTTTTTCCTAATAATAACAGCTAGAGTTTGGCATACCTGCTTTAAATTTAATATCCATAGTTTAATTTGCGAAACTTCTATTCTCTTGTGCTCACCCTTAACATAATTTCCATTTTTGATTCACTAATCACCAATTATATATCAATTTCATGCTTAATCACATTATTCTTCAAACAAAAAATAGAGGAGACTTGAACTCTATGTAAAGGGTAAAAAACCCTATTTTGATATCATTCAAATATGAACACAAACACTAGCTTACAAGGATAAAGTCACTCAACTTACTAAGATTAACTTTTCAGACAAGATGAAAGCCCAATTATTTAAAAAGTCTAAATTCTATCATAATATTAGAACCTAACAAGCTCAAACGAGTAGACTGATTTATCCATTATAAGATTAGTGACTCAAAAGAGTGCAGCATCTTGTAAGATATGTAAAGGGTTATAAAAATATTGGTCACTCCTTTAACATGGTTGGCATTTTAAGATGGAAGTATGATCCAAGTTCAAATTTCATCATTTTATATCTTTTGGTGGAAGTGTTACGCTAGTCTGCTACCACTTTAATCACATTATTTTGTGTGTGTTTTTTTTCTGAATTGTTATATGTCAGATATTATATGAGGAGATCAGCATCATGGATAAAACTAGAAACACGGCGTTGTTTGGTAATTGAGAATTTTATCAGCTTTCAAGCACTAAATTTAGTGATATTTGGTCTACACGCAATGATATTATAATCCACAACTATTAAAAATACAATAATAATAAGACCACAAAGATTTGGTAGGTTAGTGGTTGACATGATTGAAAGAAAAAGCTAGGTTGGACTTGGATACGTATCAAGAAAAAGTTGGATTTGGTGTGAGGGTGAGTGTTTATCAGCTCGGAAAATCTTCTGCTTCAATACTCTTAACCTGCTAAGCACCTTGGACGAGCAATCTACGCCTCTATATGTGGTGAGGTGGGACGTTGAATTCCAACCATGTGTTTGTCTCAATTTATTTAGCTGTATTATAGTGAATGACCTTTTATTGCAATTGAAATCTGTATCAATAAATTAGAAACTACTGTTTGGTTTATTGGTTAGAACCAAAAAATTCCAGTCTGCCATATATATATATATATATATATATATATATATGTATTCAAAACTTGAATTGCTATATAAAGTGTTTAGTATATAAGTTTGAAACAAAACGTCTAGTTTAAACACTATAGCATATGAAAGTCTTATAATTTTCTTGATTCAAATCGATTATTTTGAGCCAATATTTCAAACACCCTAATAATGTTTGTGCTTTGAATTGGCAATCCAAACACCTTCTAAAACTAGCTTCCCAGCACAAAGGACTTTATATGTGAGCAACTCAGTACTTTTGCAAGCAATTAAAGATGTCCCTATGATTTTTTTAATTGTTTTAGTGTTTGCTATATTTGCGTGGCATATGGACTCTCCCGAGCAGGGGCGGAGGCCGTCCCTGAGCCATATGGTTCCCTTTAATTTTACTCCTTAAAAAAATATTTTCACTATTATTTGCTTCTTGCCCCAAAAATCTAATAAATTGCATTACAGAGGTAGAACTTATAAAAATATTTCCATTATATCCTAAATTTTCATTTGAAAATATACTCATATTTCAAACGTACAATCCCAAAGAAATAAAAATTTTATGGTATTATGAAAACTTATATTTTTAGGCTCTAAGTTTTAAAAAGCGAATAAAATCATATTATATGCTTATTTATTAAAAAAAAGAACAAAATAGATAAAATATAGACAAAATAGAGATAAAATTATATATATATATATATATATATAATTGCATAGAAATTTTAGTTCAAAATTTTTGATCTATTACAACCCTTAAAAAAATTGCCACTGGTCTCGAGATGAATTGTCCATGTAGTACTCCATCCCCTAACGTGCGACTATTTAAACATAAGCCTTTATTAAAGAGCCTTAACACCGATCACATGACTGGCAACACGACACTTTTAATAGAAATACTTAAATAAAAATAAAAAAATTAAAAAAAAAAAACCTTACAATCACGCTTTAAATTTATCTTCACCAAAGTGAAACTATATATGCGAATCTCCTTTCGCAATGGGCATGCAGCGTGGTTTGAATCACTTTCTTAGTTATAACTAGTATAAAATTTTTATATACTAAAAGTAATAATAAAAAAAATACTATAGTATAAAACTATCATATATTACAATAAAAATAATTCTAACCAATAATTTTAACCACTATAACAAACACCTTAACTTGAAAAGCCAGCTGTGATCATTGAAAAGTAAAGTACTACTAGAAAAATGAACAATGTACTAATGAAGAAAATAATATAGTAGCTAGAAAGTACCTAATATGGTTTAGTTTAGTCTTTGTTTGGTGTTTAATATTGGATTATATATTAGAAAATATTGCTTTTTTAAACAAAAATCCACTCCATTCAAATTTTAATCAACAGTCTTATTGAATGTCATCCATTTCTCCACATCAGGCCAGAAGTTAATTGAACATGCTACGGTTTTCTCTATGGTTTTCTTGAATTAATTATATTGTACGACTAAATTGGAATCCTGCAAAGGAAAAAAAAAAAGAAAAAAAAAAGGCCTTTTTTTTTTCTTTTCTACCTTTTCACCTTTGTTAAGTTGCAAAAATAAAAAGGAACATTGCCAGTGTGAGGGAAGAAAATCCAAAAAGTGCAGTTTTCGTGTTGTTTGTAACTTCTACCACAATTCATATATACGGATATATACATATATATATATATATACGTACACTCATATATAAGTATTATATATCAATAAGGGCATCCATTATGCATAAATTCAGTGCATTGTTTGCGTACTTTCGTATTGTTTTCACTTTTATTTTTTGCTTTTAGAAAGATAAAGCATGGTGGAGTTTTTTTATTTCTTTAAGCAACACTTTTTTTTAAGGGTCTTTAAGCAACACCAGAGATTATCTATTCTCGGCAAAGGGAAAAATATCTTTAGATTCCATCTCTCATTCCACTTTTCATTTATTATAACAAAGAACAAAAAAAGAATGGCGATGCGGTCCAACAACAAAAACTCACTAAACCAAATTAAACTGATCAAGTTTCATTGTTAATTAGTTTAGTGATAATCATAGAAAAAATTCCACCTGATTTGTAACGTAATTGTGTTTTTGTATATAAGTTTTGGCTGGAGCGGTTCTAACTACTAATTAAGTCATAAACAATGTAAGATCCTCACATGCTACGATAAAAAAATTATTATAATATAAAGCTTAAAATAATTTTAATTAATAGTTTTATCTAACGGATGGAACACCTTATTAGCAATAGGTTGCTTTTCTTCCTTTTCTTTTCTTTACTTTTCTTTTTTCTTTTTTGCTTTTTGCTTCTCACTTATTTATTTATTTGTTCATTTTTTATTTTTGCTTCATTATACTTCCATATAATTAGAGATGCAACAATAGACTGAGATCCGTTCTACTACAATGATGGATCGAGTCAGCACGGCCCGATTCTGTTTAAGACCTGGCTTGACTCATAAATATTGGTGGAGTGGGTTGGGCTGGGCCAATATATGTCAGCCCATGCCCGAGCCAGCTCATCTAGGGCCATAATGGGCCGGCCTATCTCGGCCCACAATGAACAATATTTTTTTTATGTTTTCTTTTTTTAGTAATTTTATAAACATCTTATGTATAATTATCCTAATTATATTATTTTTTCCTTACCAAGGTATTGTCCCACTGGGTTTTCCTTGGAAAGGTTTTTAATGAGGCAATCGTAAATAAAATATCTCATTTTATATTTCCATTGACTATTCAAACTTTTATATTTGTTAACTTGTTTAAAAATTCAAAACTAAAAATTAAAAATTAAAAAATTAAAAATTACATGCTTAGATGGGCTAACCCGTTTAAACTCATAATGGGCCGACTCATTTATGGCCCACGGCACGGCCCGGCACAGCCTATGTAAAATTGACCCATAGGCCGAGTTGGGCCAAGGTAATTTTAATATGGGCCGGCCCGGCTCAGCCCACAAAATTGGTGGGTCAGGCCAGCCTGGCCTGTGGCCCGCGTGGGCCTAAGGAGAACGGACCAGGGTTGGGCTGGGCTAGCCTGTTCTTGTATCACTACATATAATAGAGTGACTGAATGTCTCCTACAAACTTGACATGTGGCAAGGAGGTTTTTCCCCTGCTCTCTTTTCTTTCGTTTGGCTCCTCTTTTTTTTTTTTTTTACTTCAACTATCTTTCGTGGTTCCTCTCTCTCTCCCTTCGGGGCAATTTAAAAAGTGATTTTTTTAAAAAAATTTATTTGGTCAACGTCTCTTTTTTTTTTTTTGTTTTTAAGCATAAAAAACTAGTTTTTTAAGCATCAAAATAGTTTTAATTTTTTTTGTTTTCACCTAAGTTAGGTCCCTCTTCTAGATACAGTTTTTTTTTTTTTCTCTAAAAAAAACTAAGACAATTTTAATACTTAAAAAAAATCTTTTTTTGATTAAAAAAACAAAAAAATATTTATTTAATTTTAAATTTTCTTCAAACTTTTTTTTCAAAATATCCCCTCTCCCTCCTTCTCAGCAATAATGCCTCTACCATGCTTTGGACACGACAAATCCCCAAACTAAGATCTTCTGTCCAAAATCCCTGTCTATTTCTCTGTTCAGCAACTAAAAATTGACACGTGACCTCAATTTTAAAACGTTCAACAAAAAAAAGGGAACTCCTCCGTTTCTTGTGAATTAATTCCCTCAGACCATTGAATTTCTCTCTCTTCTTTTCCATCCTGACACTCTCTCTCTTTATTTTGCTCTCTAACAGAGACCGTGTTCTTCTCTCTCTTTCCACTTTTCTCTCAACACTCTGGGCCATCTGTTTCGCCGTCTTTATTGATGGCGCTTTCTTTTTTTTTTTTAAACAATCTAGACCATCTGTTTTGCCTCCTTTATTGATGGAGTTTTTTTTTCTATGAATAAAACTTTCACCAGTACAGAGTACAGTCTCAACCGTCCGAAACCCAGCGACCCAAAAAAACCGAAGTCGCCTGTAAATAATTTTTCTAAAAAGATAATTTGTGCCAGAAAAGTTTTGTGTCACAATCACAGTAGAACAACCAAAATATAAAAGAAAGAGACAAAGATATACATGTTTGTATAGTAAATAGAGTCGAATTAATTATTTAATGTAAGTTTGATGATTTGAATTAATATTTAAATTAATAATTTAAATTATTATTTAAATTGATACTTGAGGTGTGTATTGAAGTTTTAATTTAAACATAAAATAAGATTAAAATTTATATTTGAAGAAATAATGAACATAGTTTTTAATTTATTAACAAATCTAATAAAATTTTAATATTAATGACTCAAAAATATATACAATATGAATTTTAATTTATTTATTTTTTATTAAAAATATAATAAAAAAAGAATCATTTTAATTGAATATCAAATAAAAAAATAATGATTTTTTTTTTAAAATATTGAAGATAGAATTTTAACTTTTATTGTAATAAAAACATCAAAATATCAAAAGTTTAAAGAGAGATCAAAACTTTAAAAATTTAAATTCTTACGTGTCTAAATTTTTTTTAATATTTAAATTTAAATTTAAATTATTGAGTTTAAATAATACATAAATAAAATCCAAATGGACTTATAGGAACTCCCCTAATTTGCAGTAATTTTAGGGAAGAAAAGTAGGGGATCTGTGGGTCTATCTAAGCCAAAAGGAAAGTGTTTTTTTTTTTTTTTGGATAAAAATGGAAAACACACAATAAATGGAAAGAAGGAGGGCTTGGTTATAATGCAGGAGGATGAGGATCTTTTTTTTTTTTTTTCCAGGTTAATGGTCATGACGATGAAGATTCTTCTTCTTCTTCTTTGTTTGTGTTTTTCAGAACCCCATTTGTAGTTTTGGTGTGCAATTCATATTGCAAATGAGATGTTGAAGTTTTGGGGAAAAAGAAATGCAGATGTCGGAGAGAAACGTAGAGCAAGAAAGGTCGGAGAAAAGTGAGGAGTTCCGTTTATTGCTGGTAGTGGTTTAAGCGAGAAGGATGATTTGTCAATTATTCAGTGGTTGGACAGAGAAATGGAGGGGGAATTTTGACAGAAGATCCGGTCCTCCCCTTTTTTAAATTTTTCACCTTTTGGCATTTTTTCTTTTCCATCTATTTTCTTTGGTTACTTCCATTTTGGAACCCCCCGGTTGAAATGCCCCTGCCCCCTTTTTAATTTTTCTTACTTTCTTTTTATTTTGCTTTTCTTTATTTCATATCCTTTTCTTTGGTTATTTTTATTTTCTCCCACTTTTCTCGTCTTTATTTTTTGGGTCTTTTTTTTCCTACTTTCTCATTTGTATTTTAAGTGCTTCATTTTTTATTGCTTCATTTTTTGTTTCTTATCATTTTGTGCTTTTTTGTTGCTTTCGTTTCTAATACGATATATATTTTCAAAATCACTTTTTTGATTTTTTTTTAAATACATATCGTCAATATATTTTAAAATTTTTTCTTATTGCATACTATTTTATATCCTCTAAAATATTATTCTATTAGAAGTGACCTGTAAATTTCTATCTTATTCCTTTGTATTTAAGTTTTTTTGGCCTTTGTCATTTTGGTTCCGACATATTTCCTTACTTACATATGCTTTTTTTCTCCAACGACACTTTTGATTACTATTTGCCACATAATTGTTTTCCCTCTAATTTATTTATAAATATTTTATCTCACATATATGCTACTCAAATATTTTAAAATGTCCTTCCCAACTACTATGTTCTTATACTACCTCCTAATTAATTTTCTAGATGATTCTGCCGATTTATTTTGTTTTTTAAAAAAAATCTTTTATTTGTGTACACATCTTAACACTTTCTCTCTCTCAGAAACATTAAACCAAAACGCACGTGTTGATTTAAACATGCATTTAGATTTTTTTAGGAGCGTGCTTTTAGTTCCATTTACTTTAAAAAAAAAAAAAAAAAAAAAACTTATGTTTCTACTCTTATTAAAATATTTTTTCTAATATGTGAAAACTTAAATATCTTTTTGGTCGATTTTTTCCCATTGCAGCCTTCGTAAATATTTTCCCTTAATTGCTCCCCTCAAATAGTTTTCTTTTAAATATAGCCTCTAAATAATTTACTATTTTGGTTATTTATTTTTTCATAACTACTAAACTTTTTCTACTAAACTAAACTATTACGAGAATAGTAAATAATAAAACTAAATTTTAGAGGAAATTTTATAGTCTGTTTAGGAGAGCAGTTCGAACTGTGTTTTATTATTTGAATCGTTATTTGTTTCAAATTTTGTGAGAGAAAAAACTAAGCAAAAGTGATTAAAATCGTAAAAAACAGTTGGAATCATTTTTGCCAAATGGGGTATTAGATATTTGTATAAAAAATGCAAAACAATGCACGCGTGCAGAGTGTGCTTATAACTAGTAAGGGAGAAAGAGCCAAAAAGTATATTTAGGCTAAGAATTAGTAAATAATGTCATATGTTTTTAAAATATGTAATAAATATTATATCATGAAAAATTGAGAGAAAAAACCCCAAAATATCATCACCTCTTTCTCCTCTCTATCTTTCACCTTCCTCTCTCGCTGGCACTAGCTGTGGCCAGAAAAAACTGTATTTATATGTTAATATTGATTCTATATAATAAAAAAAATTTACCCTCGACGAGCGTGGGCAATGTCACCAACGGCTGAGAAATATTGTATTAACATGTAAATACTATATTTCTATGTAAATGCAAAAACTTTACCAGTATCCTCACCGAATTCAAGAAATACTATATTAACATATAAATATTGTATTTTCATGTAAATACAAAAATTTACCTAATGGCTCCACTAGACATCATCGGCAATGACAACAACACCGATATCAATGATGGCATCAATGGCCGTGAAATATAGGTGAATACTATATTTTCATTTAAATACAAAAATTTACCGACGACTTCGCTAGACCATCGATGGCCGAAAAATATAATATGTATTTATAAATACTATATTCATATGTATTTATTGACAACTTCATCAAACTACCAATGGCCGATAAATATTGTAAAGCATTTTTTTTCTACCTTCTCACCTTTGTCAAGTTGCAAAAATAAAAAGGAATATTGCAATTTATGGGAGAGGAAAATTAAAGAAGCGCAGTTTTTGTATTATTTGTAACTTCTACCACCATATGTTCATATATATATATATATATATATATACATACATATAAATATATACACACACATACGTACACTTATATATAGGTATTATATATCAATAAGGGCATCTATTATGCATAAATTTAGTACATTGGTCCCGATAGTGTTTTTATTTTGGTTTTGGAAAAAGTTGAATGAGAATATTTTGAAAAAATTGCTGAGACTGTTTTTGAAATTGTATTTGGTTGACACCTTTTGTCCTTTTTAAAAATAACTAAAAAAAGTAAAAATGTGTTTGATGTAAGTGTTTTTGAAAACGTACAGTAAAAAACTAGAGTGGGTTTGTAATTATTGAATAAATCCAAATGATTATTATTATTATTATTTTAATAATCAATTAACATAATATTAATTGTTCATGACATCAATATCTGAAACACCCGTTATTTTAACGGGTATGATTTTTTGTAAAATCATAAGAATAAAATGTCACTTTAGCATTTTTACTAAGTCTCCGTAGTAAATATTTTAAATCTACCTATCACTTATTTCTACCAACCTGGTCCCGCTACATTAATGCTCAATTAAATAGCATCCTGATCATTTGGAGACATAGAATTAATTCACCTCAACTACCAGGAGACATCGATATGTTTTCTCAACTACCTTTTTAATGCCTCCTTCATCTTCTTCTACAACATACCCCATTTGTCCCCTCAATTATGTTGACATTATTTGCTAAAAGTCTCCATGGGAGACATGATAACATTTTCTTTTAATGCTCATTTAATTCTATCTCGCTCCTCAATTAATTTGATGCCTATATA